>JAVSBS010004429.1:0-12907 GCA_033124195.1 Coracias cyanogaster | reverse complement strand
GGAGCGGAGCCGGTTCCCCCCCTCCCCATCCCGCTGCCCGGCGGGGCCCGGCGGCAGGAGCAGGTGAGCGGGGGCGGCAGCACCGCCCCGGTGCCCGGTGGCGGCTGCAGCGGCGGGAGCGGAGGGATGGGTACCGGGGATGGCGCGGGGCTGATCCCTCCCCCGCGCTCACCGGCCACCGGAGCGGTCTCGGCTCGGGTCGTGGCCGTGGCCGGCAGGTTTCTCCCCCGCGCTCGGGGCTCCCGGCGTCAGTCGCAGCCAGCGGGGACTCACCGGTTGGGTTCTGGGAGGCGAAAGGTCCCCGGTGCCACCGGAGCTGTGGGGTGTCCTGGCTGCTGGCACCGCACGGGCTCTGGAGCGGGGATGCGGGAGGTGGTTCGGGGAAAGCCTCTTTGGGGAGGGTCTCTCCCACCGAGCCCGGGGGCAGGGTGGGCAAACCCCCGCCAGGAATCCCGTCAGTTCTAGTCTCTGCTTTCTAGAATCGTCTCCTCTATCCCCAGAGCAAGGGAAGATGACATCTCGGCTCCTCTGAACCAGCAGGGACCAGCAGAGCCATGGAGCTGGAATACGAGCTGCCCAACGCCACCGCGTTCTGGTTCTCCCCGGCTTCCCCCTTCGACAACTTCTCTGTGGAGACGCTCACCAACGCGTCACAGAACGCCACGGGCCACCACTTCGACCTGACCAGCAACGCCATCCTCACCTTCATCTACTTCGTGGTCTGCATCATTGGGCTATGTGGCAACACGCTGGTGATATACGTCATCCTTCGCTATGCCAAGATGAAGACCATCACCAACATCTACATCCTCAACCTGGCCATCGCGGATGAGCTGTTCATGCTCGGCCTGCCCTTCCTGGCCATGCAGGTCGCCCTGGTGCACTGGCCCTTTGGCAAAGCCATCTGCAGAATTGTCATGACGGTGGATGGGATCAACCAGTTCACCAGTATCTTCTGCTTGACGGTTATGAGCGTTGACCGGTACCTGGCTGTCGTCCATCCCATTAAATCTGCCAAGTGGAGGCGGCCCAGGACAGCCAAAATGATCAATGTGGCCGTTTGGGGTGTCTCCCTGTTGGTGATCATGCCCATCATGATTTATGCCGGGGTGCAGCATAATCACGGCAGGAGTAGCTGCACCATCATCTGGCCAGGAGAGTCGGGTGCCTGGTACACAGGCTTCATCATCTACACCTTCATCCTGGGCTTCCTGGTGCCTCTCACCATTATCTGCCTTTGCTACTTGTTCATCATCATCAAAGTCAAGTCCTCGGGCATCAGAGTGGGCTCCTCCAAGAGGAAAAAGTCTGAGAAGAAAGTCACCAGAATGGTCTCCATTGTGGTCGCTGTCTTCATCTTTTGCTGGCTCCCCTTCTACATCTTTAATGTCTCCTCAGTCTCTGTCCTAATAGTTCCCACGCCTGTCCTCAAGGGCATGTTCGACTTTGTCGTGGTCCTCAGTTACGCCAACAGCTGTGCCAATCCCATCCTTTATGCCTTCTTGTCCGACAACTTCAAGAAGAGCTTTCAGAACGTCCTCTGCCTGGTGAAGGTCAGTGGCATGGATGAGGCGGACCGGAGTGACAGCAAGCAGGACAAATCCAGGCTCAACGAGACCACAGAAACCCAAAGGACCCTGCTCAATGGTGACCTGCAGACAAGCATCTGAGAGGACAGCGGGGTTGTCCTTCCTTCGCTCTCCTCTCCCCACTTGCTCCCAGCTGGCAGTGGGATGCATGGAGTCAGGCAGGAGAGCCGGCTTAAGAGCTGGTGGTGGCATGCAAGAAAGATGGGTGGTGGTGTCCTCAGCTGAGCTCCTCCTGAGCTGCTGACAGGTTGGCTCTCAAGCGCTGGGAAGGAGACGGTTTAAGAGGAGCTGCCTCACCAGGAAACAAAGACAATTTGTAGCAATACAGCGCGTTTCAACACCAAAGTGCCACCGTGGGCTGGCTTTGGGTGCTCTGCCCCAGAACGGGGGCTTGCAGGTGGACACGCACACGCAGTGGGATGACCTCAGGAGGAGCCGAGGCCACAGGTGTGTGCCAATGTGGCGACACACCATCTTGTAGCAAAGACCTGGTGGGAGCTCCCTGATGAGTCCCGTTGTTGCCCTCCCCAAGGAGATAAGGATATTTGGGGTTGTATTTTGCCCAGCTCAATAAGTTCCTCCCTCACCTGCCCTGAAGCCTCTTTGCTGCTCTTTGACTGCATCATTTGACCCTGCTCGGAGGTGGCACGTCAGGACCAGGACGGAGGTGGCTGCCCCGCAGAGAGCAGCTCTGCCACCCCGGCAGCCCCTCTGGTCCCACCACGCTCCCACCCTGCTGCTGCAGGAGAGCCCCTTCCTGCTGTGACATCACCTGCCCGCAGTTTTTCTCCTCGATGGAGGATTTCTCCTTTTTCCCATCCCAGAAGCCGCTGCCCCTCCTGCCACCTGCATCTGCTCGCAGCCCCGAAGCCGCGCTGGCCGAGCAGCCACGACACCATCGCCAGCACCAGTCCCTGGTGGGAAAGCCTCAGAAGCATTTGAACGGCAGAAAAACACCGAGGGTTTGGAGCACCCTGGGGCGGGCTGTGGCACATCCCGCTGCGAACAGCTCCCAAACCTGGGTGAGATCTGGGCTTGCTCTGCCCTGGCCGCAGCTCCCGGGATTGCTGGAGCTGCCGGCCCCACGGCACACGGTGAGCGAGCATCGATCGGCCGCCGGTAACGCCTGCCCTGCTCCTTCCAGGCAAGTCATACCGGAGGAAGGGGTGATGGAGAGGGTGGGGATGAGAGGCGGGGGGTGCTGGGGGCTTAGCCCTGCACCGAAGGGACCGGGCAAAGCAGATGACAGGGCTTTGAGCACCAAGGCATGAGGAAGAGGAGGGCAGCACACGGCCAGCCGCCCTTCCCTCTCCTGCACCGCAGCGTGGGAAAGGGGGGACACAGGGTGCAGTCCCCAGCGTGAGGGGTGGTGGGTCTGGTCCGACATCCACTGCAGCTCGCTTCTGAAGACCATCCTGGAGCGCTCGGCTCTGCCCCTGCCCCTGCCCCTGTCCCCACTTCCAGCTCAGCACACAGAGCGGGGGCTCCAGAGCCCTGACCCCCTGCTCTTGCCCCGGCAAAGCCACCCTCATCAGCCAGCACAGCGGGAACACGAGGGAAAGCCCAGGGGAGCGGGAGAAGAGCCGTGTTCCTGCCAGAGCACCCCAGCGGTTTCTGTGCCAGAGGCCAGGCTCTGTTCACAGGCTCTGGTTTGAGCTGAGCCGTGGGAACGCAGCGGTTTTGGTGGAGAAAGCAGCCGGGTCTCGCTCGCCTTTCCCTTTCCCATCCCACCCTGGTGTCCCCGCACCGGCCCCATCACCAGCGGACACGGAGCTCTCACCTCCTGCTCCAAGCGATGCGGGAGGTGAGGATGGCATTGCTGACGAGGTGCCACCCACTTTGGGTGCCGCCTTGGCCAGCCACGTACCCCCAGTCAATGCTCTGAGAGCTCCAGCTCCAGGAGAAGTTTCCCCGTGGCTCTGCAGCAAGTCACGGGTCCTGCTGGGACACACCAGCACCCCCCCAAAAAAGTGACAGGCTTGATACCTGCTCCCCAGCACAGCTCTATCGGACACCAGCTCCGGCGCAGGGCTCAAGGGGGCTTCTGCAGGGCACAGCAGAGCCTTGTCAGCATCTCTTTGCTTTTAACTATTCACTGCTCCTTCGAGGAATGGGTGTCTGTGCGGGAGCACCGCGGGGGCTCAGTGCTGAGCGGGCACCTGCCCATCCCCTCGCTGCCTGTGACGACTTCTTTAAGGGAATCCGAGCCGAGTCCGGGCTCTGAGAGGGCGCAGGCTGCCCTGCTGATGCTGCGGGAATCCAGACATGAGCAGCATGTCACGCTACGCTGGAATATCAGCTGGTGACGGCTGGGCCTGGCGCAGCCGGAGCCCTCTGTTAGGATCAGGCCTCGGTGTTGTTGCTGCAGCGATGTGTCAGCGGGGCTGGGGCAGTTCATCTTTGGTGGGCGGCGGAGGAGTTTTTTGTGTGGAAAGCAGGGGAGGCAGTGGGGTGGGGGGTGCTTTGATGTTTGCATCCCCCACCCAGCACTCGCCTACAGCAGGGCCAGAGCCAGACCCACCAGCGTGGTCCTGTCCGTGCAAGCCCCGCCACCAACACCCTGGCTGATGGTGGGGGGAGATGCCTGTTCCTGGCTGCACACCCACGGGATTCTCCAGCAGGACCCCCCCAGCCAGAAGCATCTCCTCTCTGTGCTGGTAATATGGGAAGCCCGGCTCTCTAACCCTGGGAAACACCCGTGCCCAGCTCAGCTTCCTCCTGGCAAAACCCCCCCTGGCAGTGATGTTTCTGGTAGCTCAGAGCCGTGCAAGGGGGCTGTGATCTGAAATACCCCGGGGGGGCTGTGATCCGAGACACCCTGTTCCCCCACCTTTGCACCCAGGGGCTCTCCAGGCTGGGGGTACCAGGGCTGCGGGTGAGGAGCGAGGGGCATGGGGGGGCTGCCACCCACATCCCAAAGGTCACCCGGGTGGGATGCTGCAGGGCAGGAGCACAGGGCGGCTCCGGGGGGGCTGCCAGGACACCCCACGGCCGCCCTGCCACAGCTCATCCCAGGAAAAAGGGCAGGAGAGCGAAACATGGAGCCGCAGCCCAGCGCTTGCCGTAAAACCAGCCAAATAAAACCTGCTGGCTCATTGCTGACCAATAAACAGCAGCGCTGTCGCCGCTGCGAGTAACAAAGTTTTCCTTCCAAGCCACTTGATTTTAGTGGGAACTTGACCTGATATTAGCTCAGTTCTGTAAAAGCCTCGCAGGGCTGCTGGCGGCGTAATGAGAAATCTCTCCCAGTTCTTGCTGAGCGAACGGGCTGATCCCGCAAGCGCTGGAGCAGCTTCACACACAGACTGTCCCCGGCAAGTGACATTAATGACAGCTCCTCGGAGCAGCAGGGATGGAGGGATCACGCCTCCAAGACGAGGGGGAGCAGAGGCCTGTGCATCCCGCAGAGCTCCCCTGGACAGGGAACATGGATCTGGCCCCGCAATCCTCGGAGCAGCGCTGGTTGTTGCTTTGCTGGGGAGCTACATGTGCTGCCTGCGCTGGGGTTGTCACCGGCAGCAGGGATGTCACCGGGGGTGTTTGCGGCGGGTCATTCTTGCAAAGTTCTGCCAATCCCAGCACCACCGTGGCCCCCCCAAGCCCATAAGAAACCAACTCCTCTTCCCCTCCCTGCCATGGGCTTCCCCCCTGCACAGCCAAGGACCCCCAGCAAAGCTGAGGGGCAGCTCCGCAGCTCTCCCGACCACCCACGGGATTGATCCGTGTTGTCCCTGCTTCCTCAGCCCTGGGGGGCACAAAGCCTGGCGCTGGGGCTGGGCTGAGCATCGCCCCGGGCACGCTTCCAACCATGCCCACCTCGGACTGAGCCTGGCTCGTGATGGCCAGCGCCCCGCGGTGCTCAACAGCCAAACCCTCTTCTGATGGGCTGGGAGAGGCTGGGTTTGGACATGCAGCCTTGCCGTCACATCTCTCCAGCTCCTCATATCAGCACCAAAGCTGCCTTGGACTTCTCTAAAATACTGATCTCCTAACAAGGCGCTGTTGTGTCTCTGGAGGGCTTCCCGACTCTCTGTCACGATGGGAAGAGCCTTGTCTTTGATGGAGACTCCACGGAGAAGTCCCTTCCCTCCCTGACCTGCACAAACACAGACGGCCTCGTGAGCAGTCGTGCAGCCTGCGATCCCCAGCCAGCTCCATCCCCTGCTCCCAGAGAGCTCCCAGGCTCCGGATCCGTGCTGCTGCTTTAGAGCAGGGCTCGACTCACATCTCGGGGAGCGGCTTCAGCCCTTGCTGAGAACGAGCCGATTTTACACCGCTCCATCCTTTCTGCCAGAGCTACCCAGGGCTGCTCAAAGAGGGAATCGCCAGCACGGCACGAGCAAAGGGCACAGCAGACCCCAAACTGACCTTCCTGCTGAAGATCTGAAACAAGAGCTGCCGCTTTCCAACCCAAGGACACCTCTGCCCCGTCCCTGCCAGCCTGTGACCCCCAGCCTCGCACCCATGTTTCTCCTGCCGGATTTCAACCTGATTCCAGCTTGCTCCAGGACCTGGACTGCAAAAAGCCGGGGCAGGAGGACAGCCAGGCTCCAGCTGAGATTTGGGGGAACCTGCCTTGAGCCAGGAGGAACCTCCTCCTGACCAGGAGACAACAAGGGCTGCAAAGCCTGGGCCACCCCAACCATTCCATCCCATCCCACCCCACGCTGCGAGGCCGGGAGGAGGGATGTAAATGTACATAAATGTAAATACTGGACATGCCAGCAAAGGCGTTCGTTATCCCAACACTGTAGGGACACCGCAGCCCCAGCTTTGCTGGAGCAGCCTCTCCCTGTGCACACTGGAGCGAGTGGAGCCAGCCCCTCGGTGGTCCCTGGGCTCCTCCTCGTCCTCCCTCCCTGCCATGGGGCTGGTGGCACCCTGCGAGACCCAGGGGGGGACCACGGAGGCTGCTCCCACGCTGACAGGCACAAGGGAAGGCAGGTTCAACCTCTACTAAACTCAAGAGCCCTTCCCTGCCCGGGGGGGGACTGTCCCCGCCGCCAGCACTGCCCACCTCCTGTACATACACCCCTCTGTATCTGTAGCTGTGCTCTGCGTGGTGTGCGTGGCTCTGCCGTCTGACGCGTGGTGACTGGGACACACTAGAGAGTGTTCCTCTGCTTCATGTCTCGCTTTCCACCGTAGCAATTGTTTCTCGGTGTCTCGGTGTGGAACTGAGCCTTCCCGCGGCGAAGGCTCCCGACTGCCACGCTCTGTGCCCCGGGAAGGGAGTCACGGGTGGGGTGGGAGGGAAGTAAAGGAGTTTTCCTACAGTTTTTGACTCTGTGTGTGTGTGTGTCAGAGCTGGGTGGGAGCAGCAGGGAATGATCCAGGCTTGGATTCTTCCCCAGGAGAAAAGGCACCTACCCTGAAGTCCTACCACAGGACGACTCACACTCGGTCCCTCTCCCAAAACCAGTTTTTCCCACATCCGTGTCCCCATTGGTGAGCAACACACGCAGTTCTTCACCCTGCTCCCTGCAGGGCGTGGAACGAGATGACCTTTTAAGGTCCCTTCCAACCCAAAACATTCCGTGATTCTATGAAAGGGGCTCTGCTATAAACTCAAAGTTCAGCTCTGACCAGCTTCACCATCAACGGTTTCCATGCATATAAACCCCTTCAATCCAAACCACCGATGAGTTTTTCCTGCCCAGGGAAGATTTTGCCATCAAAAACCCGAGCATGCCGACTTCGCTCTACTCCGCAGGCCGCACATACCTGATCTGACGGGAAGCGCAGGTACTGCAGGCTGGAGCTACCTAAAAATGAGAAATAAAACGCTTTTCACAGGGGCCTTTTTGCTTCCAGTAGGTGCAGTCCAGCCCCAACCCTCTGCCCTGGACATGCTTTCCCTCAGCACGACTTTGCCAAACCTGCTCAAGAGGAGCATTTTTTTTCTAATTAAAACCAAATCCGATGGGGCTGGCGGCGTTTGGCTGAAAGCATTTATGGGGGGAAATCCCACTGCACGAAGTGGGGCTGTCAGAGGGGGCCTCGGCACCCCCCAAGCTGCAGCCCCACCACCCCCCTCTTTGGAAAGAACCCAAGAAACCACAAAGGCACCTCGGGAGGGGAACCGGGAGGTCCCCTCCGGGGCAGACCCGCCGGAGGGGGACGCGGGGGGCTCAGTGAGAGCCGCCCCCGGGACCAGGGCCCCGCTTCCCGGAGGCTGAGGCAAGGCCGCAGCCCAGCTCCGTGAGGCAGCCAGGCCGCAACCCACCTCCCGGGGAGCGTGGAGCGAGAGCGGCACCCGCAGGACGCGATAACCGGCCCATATTCCCGGGAAATGGACCAAAATAATCAATAAACACACACTGCATCGGTGTTTTCTCCACCCCCGCCGCCGCGGGCCGCGTCGTCATGGCAATGGCGCCCAGGCCCGTCACAAAGATGGCGGCACTCCCCCCCACTTCCCGCCACAAAGATGGCGACGCCCCCTTCCGCCGCCAGCCCGGAAGTGCGCTCCCCTTTCCCGTCGCAAAGATGGCGGCAGCGGCGGCGTCATCCACGTCGGCGCCGGCCCGCTTCCGGTCTGCGGCCGCCATGGCGGCGCGGGGCGCGGAGGCCGAGGCCGAGGCGCTGTTCGAGGCGCACACGGCGGCCGAGCTGCGGGCCGTGGAGCGGCGGCTGCGGGCCGGTATCGAGCAGAAGCGGGAGGAGCTGCGGCAGATGGTGGGCGAGCGGTATCGCGACCTGATCGAAGCGGCCGACACTATCGCCGAGATGCGCCTGAGCGCCGAGCGCCTGCTGGGCTCCGTCCAGGGCCTGCAGCGGGGCGGCGCGGCCCGGCCCGGCCCCGCGGCGCCGGTGAGCGGGGCGAGGGGCTGCGGCGGGGCGGGGGTGGCCCCCGGGGCTGTCCCCTGACCCCTCTGCCCCTCTCCTCCCCTCTCCAGGCTCGGCCGCCGGTTCAGGAGAGCTTCTACCGGGCGGCGGCGCAGCTGAAGCTGCTGCTGGACGTCCCCGAGAAGGTGTGGGGTGCCGTGGAGGCCGGCCGGTACCTGCCCGCCGCCCGGCTCCACCTGCTGGGTGGTCACCTCCGCCGGCAGCTGCAGCTCGATGCGTCCCGAGCCCGCAGCAGCCCCGTCCTCGCCCGCTTCCCCATCCTGCTGCGGCAAGTGGCCACCGCCAGCCACCTCAGGTGGGCGGGAGGGCCGCGGCTGGCTCCTCGGTGGGCACAGGGAGGGAACGTTGTCGAAGGAGGGTGGTGGGATGCTCTGCCAGGGAAGTGGTGGGTGCCCCATCGTTGGAGGTGGTCAAGGTGAGGTTGGCCGGGGCTCTGAGCAACCTGCTCTAGTTGCAGATGTCCCTGCAGGGGGGTTGGACAAGATGAGCTTTAAAGATCCCCTCAACCCAAACCGGTCCGTGATGCTGATCTTTGAAGGTCTCTTCCATACCATTCCATAAGCCCGTGATCTGAGACTCCGCCGCCACCCCGGGGCTCTCACTGCCAGCCACCCTGCCCCATGGAGCTCTGGGGCAAGAACACCTCCCCCAGTCCTGTACCAGCCAGATAGTCCTGCGTCAGCCTGGGGAAAAGAACATCCTTGCTTGGTGGGTTATCACATAACCACACCTCAATATCTCAGCCAAGCATCAAGACCAGTGACCATCTGCCTCATTCCCTTCCCAGATCCACCATCCTTCAGGAGAGCAAGTCCCTGCTTAAGAGTCAGACGGTGTCGGACCAGGCAGTAGCAGAAGCTCTGTGTGCCATCATGCTCCTGGAGGACAGCTCTCCCCGCCAGGCCCTCGCTGACTTTCTTCTGGCCAGGAAGTTGGCCATTCAGCAGCTTCTCAACCAGCCGCACCACGGTCAGTATGATGGGCTGCCTCCTTTTTAAACTTGGCATAACCCCCTTCGCCTCATCTCGGGGAGGAGCAGGTGGGTTAGTCCTGTAAAGCTCGTGATGGTGGGGACACAGCCACGTCATCCTCCTGCAGTGGTGTGGCCGACACCACTGGCAGCGTTTTGTGGCAAAAATGCCACGAAAATGAACAGTGCTCAAGGTCTTAAGCCGAGCCTGCGTGTAGTGGGGAAACAGTCTGATGTTGGAAGGATGGAGTTAAAAACTCCTGAGCTGAATAAGCAAATAATGAACTGGTCTGAAACCGGGAGAACGAGACCCAAAGGGCCCTAAGACTAAAGAGCTGAATGACATCAAAGGTTAAAATAACCCAAAACAAGACACAATAAATGAGGAGCAGTATCTAAAGACCGTAAAATTCTGTCAACTTTTGTAGCTAATGCCTTGTTCTGGCTTCTTTACATAAAGCAGAGAGATTTGGACAAAAAAAAAAAACCAAAAGAAGAGGTGGCCCCGGCATAACCTGTGGAAATTTTAACACTAAAATACATCTAGGAGGATTTAAATGTGGGGCCACATTAGTATAATGAACTAGGTAATAGTCTGAGTGAGCTCTAACGGATGGAGCCTGTCTGCAAAGATTGATGTGATGTAAAAATCACGTAACCCATCATAGTGAATTTCTCTGTTATTTGTGCTGTGCATAAACCGCTGCTGTTGGAGCTCACGGGGCTGGATTTGCCATTTATCTGTTTCTGCAGAATCGAAATAAAACAAGTATCTTGACCCTTGGTCAATTGGCTTTGCACAGCAGGGAACGGACCCTTTTTTGGGACTACAGGTAGTCTCTGGGGTCCTTTCCTGGAAGGTTTCAGAAGCGCTGGGCTGCTGGGTGGAAGGGGCTGCCCCAGCTGACCCGTATTTCTCTGCAGGTGCAGGTATAAAAGCTCAGGTGTGTTCCCTGATGGAGCTGCTGACCACTACGCTGTACCAGGCTCACGCTGTCTTCTACACCATGCCCGAGGGGATGCCGCCAGACCCAGCTCTGCCCTGCGGCTTGCTCTTCTCCACCCTGGAGAGCACCACCAGCCAGCCCCCAGCAGGTGAGCGCCCTGGGCAGCCCAGGTTTGTGAGCAGGAGGCTTCCCCCATGCTGGGCTGATCCCCTGACCGTGTCCTTTCAGGGAGAGGCGGGGTTCTGGAGGAGGAGGTGAAGCTGAGCAGCTGGTTCAGGTACCTCCCGCAGTCCGTGGTGGAGTTCCAGCCAGCGCTGCGGACACTGGCACACCCTATCAGCCAGGACTACCTCAGAGACACGCTGCAGAAGTGGATCGCCCTGTGAGTGTGGCCACGTGCCCCTTTGCAGGGTTCTCCCAGACGCTGTGCGGCCTCTCTGCCGAGGCAGCGGCGCAAAGCAAACCCCAGCTCGCTTCATTCCTCACTCGCTCCAGCCAGGCTCTGCCTTCTGCTGGCTTCTTGCCCAGCATCCCTTCTCCCAGCAGTAATGCCATAACCACCAGCGAAACAGCACAGAGCAAAGGAGAAGAAAATCCCTTACCTGGCTCGTTTGGCTCTTGATCCAGCCCTTCCTTTCTCCTCGCTGCCTTTCCCTGGACTGGGCAGGGGCAGCCAGGCCGCCTTTAGAGAGGTGCCAGCCCCACCCCATCCCACCACGTCCTGCCCTGTGGATGGGGACAGCCTGGGAGCCCTGGCAGCCCTCTGTCACTATCTGCTGGAGCTGGCTGATCCCTGCCCTCAGCTGCAGCCCCTTGTGGTGCATTTGCTGGCCATGAGATACTTCTTCCCCTTCCCAGAGCCCCCTCTGCCCTCCCTCCCGGATTTCCTGGGCCGTTCCTGAGGCACCCTGTTCCCAGGTTTGGCACCTCCTGCTTGTGGGCACGTGGCTTTCCTGCAGGGCCCGGGGGTGCAGCCACCTTGCTGAGAGGTACCCTCAGCCCCGTGGGTGGTTGTGCTGGCAGAGCCTCTTACCGATGGGTTAAGAATTCCCCTCGCTTGGTGTACCGATGTTCTCTCCTGCCTTCCCTTGGGCTGTGTCTGAGCAAGTCGGACTGAAGCAAAATGTTGCCTTCAGGTGCAGCGATGACATCAGGGCCGGGGTCAGCAACCTGCTCGTCTACGTGAAAAGCATGAAAGGCCTGGCGGGGATTCGTGACGCGGTGTGGGAGCTGCTGACGAGCGAGTCCATCAGCCAGAACTGGGAGGCGGTGTGCCGTCGCCTTCTGGACAAACCTGCTGCCTTCTGGGAGGACCTGCTGCAGCAGCTCTTCCTGGACAGGCTGGAGGTGGGTGTTCTGCCATGGTGGTTTGTGGGCAGCCTTGCTCTGTTGTCTCAAACACTCCACTGGTGCCTCGAAGCAGCGCTGAGCGTGTATTTCACGTGCTAAGTGACAAGAGTAAAAGAGGTGGGGTTTTTTTTCCCTCTTGGTTCTGTTCCAGATGCTGACCAAAGAAGGGTTTGACTCCATCTCAAGCAGCTCCAAACAGCTTCTCACCTTAGCCTTGCAGGAACTTGAAGTCAAGCCCAGCACCTCTGCCCCAAGCAAGCACATCCAGTTTGAACACAACGTGGCCCTGTTCCTGTGGTCAGAGAGCTCCGGCGACCTGCCTTCCGATGCCGCTTGGGTCAACGTGGCAAACCGCGGCCCGTTTGCCAAGAGCGGCCTGTCCATGAAGGCCCAGGCGCTGACACCGTGCGTGCAGAGCTTCTGCTCTGCTCTGGACTCAAAATTAAAGGCCAGGTTGGACGACCTCCTGTCCTACCTTCCTGCGGACCCCTCGGCCACCAAAGAGGCCGCTCCCGTGGTGCCACCACGCTCTGCCTTTGACCGCTACGCTGACGCCAGCACGGTGGAGGGGCTGCTCCGTGACCACTGCGTCGCCTGCATCCACCACATCCTGGGCTGTGTGCGTGAAGAGCTCCAGAGCGCCCAGAGCCTGCTTGGTGGGGGGCAGGCGGACGCTTCCAGCGATGCCAGGCTCAACACTGTTCTCTTCATGGCAAGACTCTGCCAGTCCCTGCCCGAGCTCTGCCCTCACCTGAAGCAGTGTATCCTGGGCCGCTCGGGCAGCGCGGAGATGCTGCTGAAGGAAGCTCGTTCCACCAAGAAGCTGGGGAAGGGGAAAGCCCAGGAGGTGAACCCCGTGCAGGCCAAGTGGCAGGGGGTGAAGGCAGAGCTACAGGAGCAGAGCCTGTTCGCTTACCAGATCTGGAGCTCAGCTGTCACCAAGGTAAGGAGCCGTTTCTCTCGTCACAGCTGTTTCCTGCGTGGGTTTCGCTCGCTCAGCTCCCTGCAGTCAGCGCTGAGAGCTCGCTGCGCTGCTCAGCCCATGGGGAGAGGACGTAGCATCCAGAGCAATGGTCTCCAGAAGAGGGGGTTGTTCAGCCTGGAGAAGAGAAGGCTCCAGGGAGACCTTCTTGGGGCCTTTCAGTGCTTCAAGGGGCCTGTCAGAAAGATGGGGACAGACTTTTGAGCAGGGCCTGTTGGGA
>JAVSBS010004427.1:0-14736 GCA_033124195.1 Coracias cyanogaster | reverse complement strand
CCTCTTGCTGAGGTTTCAAGGTGCTTTAGCCCCTGCCACAACCGAGCTCCTGGGCTCCAGGGACCTCTCTGCCCTCCGCAGCTCAAAATTTGCCCTTAAAATGTGGTCAGTCTGGATCCTTACTGAGTTTTGGGGTTTAATTCTGCTGCAAATCCACTCAGGAAAACCTTTCTCTGAGGTTTAAAGGTGCCTTAGCCCCTGCCACAAAACCACGTGGCCTCGGGGAGCGCCTGGACATCGACCCTGCACTGCCCGTTTCAAAGTGATGTCAGAACTTAAGGGCCAACTTTTTTCCCTCCTTTTTTTCCCCCTCTTTAATTATTTCTCCTGTTTTCAGCGATTTTTCCCCACCTGCGCATTATTTTACCATCCCATGGCACCTTCTCTCCCTCTGTCTTTCAGGGCTGAGCATAACAGAGAATATTTTGTCTTTCCCTTAGGATACCACAGAGCAATTTCTTCACATCCCTCCTCAACCTCCCAGAAGGGTTTTCCCCACTTAAGAGACAAGAAAACCGAGGTGCAGAAAGACAAACAGACTCTTCCTACACCAGACAAAGGCTCAAGAGCAGAAGTGAGGCTAAAAATAAAAAAAAACCAACCCCAAACTAACCTTTTCCTTCCTTCCAAAGCTGCTCCGACATTTCTTCGACTGTCTTAAGCTTTTAAATCATCCCCCTCCCATCTCCCCAGCACAGCACTGGTTATTCGCCTTCCAGACCAGCCTGGTACTGGGAGCACCCTCAAGCCATCGCTTTTGCCACCACCAACCTCCCCTGCCTTCAGATCAAATGAATAGTTGGAAATCAGTGGCTGGAAAAATGTCTTGCAAGGGGCCGCAGCATGTGGAGAGGGAAAACGAGACGTCAAACCATGCAAGGAACACGTCCCTGCAGGCGAGGAGCTGGGTGGGTTTGGGTTTAGGGGCTATCTTGGAGCTCATCGTTTCAGGCTGTTGTCTGGAGGTCTTCAGGGGTCCCTGAAATGGTTTGGGAAAGGCATAGAATCATAGAAGTATTAAGGTTGGAAAAGAACTCCAAGATCAAGTCCAACCATCAACCCAACACGACCATGGCCACTAGACCTGAAGTGCCACCCCTACATGTATGACCGCAGCTACCTCAGACTAGGGGAATGGTAAAAAGCCAGAGATTATTTATCTTCTCATCCATTCTCCACTCTGGCCCTACACTTGAAAAAAAAAGTCATAGAATCATAGAATCATTAAGGTTGGAAAAGACCTCTAGGATCATCACGTCCAACCTTGGAAAAGTTCTCTATAATCATCACGTCCAATCATGGAAAAGACCTCTAGGATCACCACGTCCAACCTTGGAAAAGACCTCCAGGATCATCACATCCAACCTTGGAAAAGACCTCCAGGATCATCACGTCCAACCTTGGAAAAGACCTCCAGGATCATCACGTCCAACCTTGGAAAAGACCTCTAGGATCACCACGTCCAACCTTGGAAAAGACCTCTAGGATCATCACGTCCAACCTTTGAAAAGACCTCTAGGATCACCACGTCCAACCTTGGAAAAGACCTCTAGGATCATCACATCCAACCTTCATCCCAACGTCTCCCTGACCACTAGACCATGTCCTGAAGGGCTTTTTGCCTAAAGCCCAGCCTACAGCTTGCTCTGAGGTGAGGTTGTGCTGCTCCGGAGCTAACGAAGCATCGCGACTCATCAAGCTCTGACTGTGCAAAACCCAACGGACACGGAGACAAACGCCCAACCCAGGACAGATCAGTAATAAGCCAATTTTTAAAAACTACCAAGCAGCTCCTACAGATGCAGATTGAGCCAAGTGCTCGAGCACGTTGAGGTCACGCTCGTCACTGAATTAACGTGCTCAGAGACGGGAGGTCCCGTGAAAAAGCTCCGTGCCCCAAACCTGCCCCAACCTCCCGCACCAGCAGAGCAGAACTGGAAGATGGTTTTGCACCTCGCCTCGACTCACCACAGGGGGAAGGAGAGAGGGAAGGGAGCGACCGGCCCGAATTTGCACCGTGGAAGCTCTTTTCAAACTCTCCTAACAAATTTCCCGGCTCTTCGGGAGCGGGAGAGGATGACAGATCACCGAACCTTTAGATTAATTGCTCGCCAAAGTGAGATGGTCGTGTTTGGTACCCGACGTCAGCACATCCCATCAATCTCGGCAGCCGAGTGCCGCTGTCGGGAGTTAATCCCCCCCCCCGCGCTTCTTCTCCTCGCCAGGCAGGGAGTTCATTTCCACTTCATTACTTCACAATGGAGTGAGCCGGCGAGTGTCTTACTCGCTGCGGCACCGCTGCTGCAGCCGCCTGTGCCGCGCTCTGCCGAGCCCGGGGCAGGCACCGGGCAGACGGGAGCGGGGCCGCGTCCACCCAGAGCTGCGTTTTTCCAGCTGGTACCATAGAATCAGAGATTCATGGAATGGTTTGGGTGAGAAGGGACCTTTAAAGGTCATCTGGTCCAACCCCCTGCAGGGAGCAGGGACATCTGCAACCAGAGCAGGTTGCTCCGAGCCCCGGCCAACCTCACCTGCAATGGTGCCAGGGATGGGGCAGCCACCACCTCTCTGGGCAGCCTGCGCCAGGCTCTCACCACAAGGAAGAGATTCATCACGTGCAACAGTCCCATCTTGCACCGCTCTCCCTTTTGGGTGCTAAAATCACAGGAGAAACGTGCTCTGCAGAGTCCTGCACTGGCAGGACAACACATCCCAAAGGGTCTGCCCTGCTCCTCTGGGAACCTCCTGGAGATCCCACGCTCCAAAACCAAACACCCAGTGCCTGAAGCTACAGGAGCACCCAGTTTTGCCATGCAGAAACATCACCGATAAAACCTTTTCCTCAGGAAATCCTTACGCTGTCAAATAGAGGCGCAGGAAAGAGCCTGGAGAGCTCTTCCCATCCTTTTCCATAACACCACAAGAGGTTTCAGTTCGATATTGGGATGAATTTCTCCCCCAAAAGGGTTGCCCAGGGGAGTGAGCAGGGATTTTAAATCCCTGGAGGTATTTAAAAGCCGTGGAGATGGTTTAGTGGTGCCCTGGCAGTGCTGGGTTAACGGCTGGACTCAAGCTTAAAGGTCTCTCCCGACCAAAACGATTCCACGATTCTAACTCGGACAAGCCAAGCAGTGCCAAAAACCAACTTTCGGTGCTTTGCGATGGATAAAGGCGCCCGTTGCTCTCAGCTTACGGGTAATTTCCCGGTCAGCATCGCTTTATCCCACCATCTGCTCAAACAATTACGAGCTGGAGAAAAACTGAACCAGCAGAAAAAGTCGCGGAGGATGCGTCGGGGAGGAGGCCGATGCGGCAGAGCCGGGCTCGAGCAGAGCTGCTCGTGCCTCGCCATCCTCCTCTCCAGAGCAAAATCCTCATGGGCAGGTATAAAAGAGGAAGAAAAAGGGAAAAAAAAACCACAAGGATGAGGGTTTGGAGGAGTTTTGGGGGCTGCTATTTTTTTTTCTGGCAGTTGAAAGAATTTTATGCTATAAAAATGGAATGCTTATTAAAATTATACTTTTGAGATGGTTCGGTTAGGGTTTGGGGGTTTTTTATCCTTTTAAAATCATTCCGTGGGGTTTTTTTATCATTTCTGTCCTTGGAAAAAAGGGGCTGCAAATCCTCAGCTCCTCTTGCTGCCCTTTCCATGCATCTCCCAACTCCCGCAGCCACCCTTGGTGGGGACAACAAGGACCCGTGGGGGCTGTTCCCAGCAGCTCCGTTACCTGCTGTTTAATTACAGACCCAGAAAATTACAGATCCAAGCATCCAGCTTTATCCCGCATTTGCCTGTAGGAATTCCACCGGGCTGTCGCGGGCGGCGTCAGACGAGCAGGAACATTTGCCAGCCCTCCGCTCGCCCGTTAATTTGGTCGGGGTCACTAAAGAGCTCTGGCACCAAGACAGCTATTTGCCGTCTTAATCCGAGGCAATCCAAGGACCGATTGGCAAAGACGCCGTTAATTAAACAGCGGAGCCTTGCCCTCGGCTCTTCGCTCCGGGCTTCCAGCGCCGGAGGGTCTGTAGGTGATGCCACATCGTCTCCTCTCTGCTTTGTAGAGCAATTGCGAGGGAGCGGGAGTTGGCCGCGAGGAGGGAGCGACGAGTTGAAGCGACGCTCCCGAATCCGCCGGCGGCTTTTAGCGAAAGAAGGCGATGGAATAAAAATCACCGGGCGGCTCGCCGGTGTTAGGAATCGATTCGGGAGGGCAGAAAGGCAAGGCGGGCAACACAACGGCGAGGCGAGCTCGAAACGCCGTCATCAGGCGCGGCGAGGGGAGAGGTGGCGACGGGAGCGCTGGAAAGCGGGATTTACTCTGAAAAGGGTTTTCCTGAGCAGAGGGTCATTTTCTCAGCGTGTTAACACCACCGGTTCAATAACGCTGGCTAGGTAACAGTTAAAATCTAATTTAAATGCCATTTGAAACGTTCCATTTCATTTTAAACCAAACGTTACTAAAAGTGTACAATGTTAATGTTAAATTTAATCTCAAATTCCTGCCCCTCGGCACCGGCCCCGCGTTATCCCGGTGACGGGTCACAAGCGTCGCTTGGTTTATTACTCCTTTTATGTGGGCTGCAAGGGTTAAATTAGGTTTGTCTTAAAAAGCAAGCTGCCAGATCCCAGCCAGGCCGCTCAGAAATCTCACCTGCGCTGCCTGCCTTAAAAAATTGGGCGAGTCGAAGCCTTTTGAGGTCCAGAGCTCGCGCGTTTCTGCACAACCTCACCCTTTTAAAGCTCCCCTTCGTACTTGTGGCAGTTTAAAACACCCCTGCCTCAGAACGCAGCTGCGTTCGGGGCGGGTTTTTGAAATTCCGGGTGGCTTTTAAACCTCGGCGACTAATTAAAACCAAGCGCGGGAGCATCTGCAAGCCCCGCATCTTAAATCCCTAGAAGAAATTCAAGCAGAGCGTCACCGACGGGTACAAAACCCACCAGCTCTGGCTCCGTTCTTGCTGAACTCACGGATCTTTTGCTGCTGCTTGTAACTCCCTACCGGTCGTTTTCCTACGGAAAGGGGGAAAAAAAAAACAACCTCCTTCTCTGCAAAAAAACTGCTGCGAACACGGGCGCATCGTGCCACCTAGAGGGTACCGCCGCGGGCCCGGCTTTGCTTCGTCTTTTCTCAGTCTAAAAGGGGAAAAAAAAAACCCAAAAAAGCAGCTATTTCCTTCCCTAGATCCTACGCCTGTGCCTGAAGGTGCTTTATAAAATAGAGGATACATAAAGAATTTGGAAAGAAGCGGCGGGAGCGGGGAAAAGACAGGACTCTAAAACTTTGCGGAACAGGCTCAGAATTTTTCATTGCAATTAGGAGGTGTGTAATTAAAGCCCGGCTTGAGGTTAGACTAAGGAACCGGCTTAAAGGGATCCTTCTTGCTTTTGCCAGGGTGAGACGTCCGTGGAGCGAAGCTTCTCGCCCCGGAGCAGTCGGGGAAGCTGGTGGTGCTGGGCTGCGCCCTGGGACTCCTCCGAAATCATGGAATTGTAGAATGGTGGGATTATAGAATCATGGAATCACAGAATTGTGGAATCATAGAATCATGGAGCTATAGAATCGGGGATTTGCAGAATTACAGAATCGCAGAATCACAGAATTATGCAGTCACAGAATCGTGGAATCACAGAATTACAGAATGGTGGAATCGTGGGGTTATAGAATGGTGGAATCATAGAATCACGGAGTTACAGAATCAGGGAATTGCACAATTATAGAATCATGGAATCAGAATCGTGGAGTTACAGAATCTCAGAATCACAGAATTACAGAATCAGGGAATCACAGAATTATAGAATAGCAGAATCGTAGAATCATGGAGTTATAGAATTGGGGAATCAGAGAATTATAAAATCGCGGAATCACAGAATTATAGAATTGGGGAATCACAGAATTACAGAACCAGGGAATCACAGAATTATAGAATCAGGGAATCACAGAATTACAGAACCAGGGAATCACAGAATCATGGAAGCACAGGATCATTGAATCTAGAATCATGGAATCATAAAATTGTAGAATCACAGAACGGTTTGGGGTGGAAGGGACCTTAAAGATCACCTCATTCCAACCCCCTCCATGGGCAGGGACATCTTCCAGTAGACCAGGTTGCTCAATCACCCACAGACTGATGCCTTTAGGATGGATTCTCGTGTCTCCTGGGTTGAACCACCCCCCAGAGCAGCCTCTCTGCCCTCAGGGGCATCTCCCAGCAAGCAAACCCTCGGGGCGGGTGGTTTATTCACCAACCACCTTCCCCTTCGTGAAGCGCTTTCTTCATTTCTCTGCGTTTCAGCGCTGAGTTCAACAACGCGGCTACAATTAAAGCGAAAACTGGGATGGGGCAAAAAATTAGAATGGAAAGCCAAAAGGAATAGGTCCGTTTGGAGCCGGCGCCGGAAAACAGATGGGGAAAGCAATGAGGCAGAGAACTAAAATGCAGAGAGGCTGCTCCTGCCTGAAGGAGCTGCCAAGGTGACGGTTCCCATCCCGGGGACGGTGCCAAATATCCCGACACGAGAGCGAGCCAGAGGATGGGGAGGGGGATTTTTGCTTCTCTTTAAATGCACCGCCTGACAGGAGCCACACGGTGTTTTCCTGGTGTGATCCGAGGAGCCACAAATCGCTGTATTTGGAAGCTCACGGACATCGTACTCCCCAAGGGCCGGGAAGCCCGGATCTGCCATGCCCAGGGGGGATAAGCTGAGCTTTTCCTCCAGGCTCCGTTCTGCATCTGAGTCCATCAGGCTCATTGAAATTCCAGGCTTTTAATTAAGCGTGGCTAATCAGCCACCCGGATTTGTCCAGCCCTGTTGCATTCCGTGGGGTAAAAAGGGAGGAACTAAAACAACAAACCACCCCCACCCCACTTGTTTTGCCGCCCGCAAGCTGCAGCTCATCACAAGCTGCCCGACTTAGCACGAGGACAGCTGCGGATGCTGAGCGAGAGCTTTCCATTTGTTGCAGAGTTTTGGATTCGGCCCAAAAACAAACAAAAAAAAAAGGGAGATTTGCAGGTATGAGGTAATTTTGGGAGAGCTGGGACTTGGGGCTCGGTAAGGTACGTTTGGGAGAGGGCATCTGAGCAGCCCTTGTCTCTACGGGGAACAAGGAGGACCAGCTCTAAGCAGGTGGTGCCCAAATCAGTCCAGCCTCTGAATGACCACTGACAAGAGACGTTGAGGGTGACGAAGGGACAAAGGAACCTCTCCAGAGCATCCTTCCTGATGGTGAGGCTGATCTCCTGCTGGACCACAATAAAGGTCCAAAGCCAAGGAGAAACTCTTCTGCCTCCAGTCATGGAGCAGACTCACGTGCAAGCTCAGCAGCCCAAGACGAGCTCTGAGCACCATGGGGACTCAAAGCAGCCCTGGTGGCATGACCTCATGAGATGTTCTCCACCACTAGCCCTGATTTTTGAGGGAGATCTGCAGGGAGGCAAGTGCCACCAACACGATGGTGAGCTGGGATTTCATCCAGGGACAAGGAGACAGCAATAACACCAGGCCCTCCATCAGCTCCTGCAAGTAATTACCCTTCTCAGCCCACGGAGACTGACAGACAAGGGTGGGGAGGGTCAAGACCCAAGGAATCAGATGAGCCAAGTGGCAAATCACCAAGAGGATTGGGGTGAGATCATCCCGGCAAAAATTACCAAGGGAGGTGTGAGGCATCGAATCCCTTTTCAATAGCACACGATTCCCCGTTGGCCTCAGGAGCCCCCATCTCCAGGCCCCCCACGCCAAGAGCTCTTCAGGCCGGCCCGGGATGCTTTTTTAATTTACGGTAATTGCATCTGCCTATCGCTCGCAATTCTAAATTCCATCAATTCGATGCGTTCGAACCAAATCGTAAAATTGGAAAGGCACCTGTGAAGGGAGCGGAGAAGCTTCCTGGAGCTGCAGCGAGGAGGCCAAGCCAGGGCTGACATGCCCGGCATGAGTCGGATGCCAAGCTGGATGCTTCTGGAGGGACTTTACAAATGGAAGTGTCGTCCTGAGCCAAGACGGGTAAAGATAGATCTTGCGCACCAGAATAAACCTTCAGTTGAAATTTCTCTTGTTCCCCATCTCCCTTCTTGCTCGTGAGCCATCTCCCCGCTCTCCCCATCAGCGCTACACCCACCTGGGTTGGGTTTATCCTGCGGGATGTTGGGATGAGAGTTGGGAAGGGGATAAGGTTACTCGTGAGCCTGGGGAGGGAGATGTGTCTGCTCCCAGCTGGCGTTCCCTCGCATTCTCACAGGCAGTTAATTGGGAATTTTCATCACTCCTGCTGGAAGCATTTGCTGTTATATATGGACACAAGAGATGGAAAAGGGGATGGCTGGAGCAGGTGCTGAAGATTTCAGCCGAAACATTTCCCCAGCCCACAGAAACCACCTTCCAGGAGTCAAACCCAAGACACAGCCCTGCGAAGGAGCAGCTCACCATGTTCCCTGTTCATTTTCCATGGGCTGATTGAACACAAAAGTGATCAGAGACGAGCAGACACCTCAAAAAAGGAAGAACCACAAGTGTCACCTCAAAAACGTGTGGGTGATGCTCTCAAAATGCTCTTTACTGGCATATAAGCTACATGAAACATAAGCCATTAATGTGGGGCAACTTCATAGGCAAAAGAATAACACAGAGAATAGTGGAGGGGGGGAATAAGTCTTAATTAGCAAGATTTGAGGGTTGGATTAGATGACCTTTAAAGGTCCCTTCCAACCCAAAACAGTCTATGAAGAGTTGTAACACCTCTAAGTACTGCTCAAAGAAAGAGAAAGGCTTGTCTTCTCCTACAAGGACTTACATCACCCTCCCGAACCTGCCACATCCACCCATCGTTTCACAGCTCAAACCTGCAGGCTCTCCAGGATGAGGAAGCTCTGGATGGTGTATCTGCAACACCGACGCTGCTTCAGTGATATAAACAATAAAATCATCGAAACATTTGCTTGGAAGAGAGCTTTAAGATCATCGAGTCCAACTGTGAACCCAGCACTGCCAAGTCCACCACTAACCCGTGTCCCTCAGCACCACATCTCCGCAGCTTCGAAAGCCCTCAAGGGATGGGGACTCCACCACTGCCACTCTCACGCTGGCCCTGGCAGCAAGGTTTCTAGCCCTGCTTTAGGGTGGAACTCCTTCGATGGGATCCCTCAGCTGTCCTGCCCACGCGCCTTCACCGGCGCAGAGGAACCGCCGCCATCATCCAAGGTCCCGTCGCAGCAGGTGCCAAACGAACACCAAACAAAGAGCTTTTAATGAGGTTATTCCTCCTAACAACCCAACAATTGTGAGGACAACTAATTAATGCACACCGGAGCCGGCAGCAGAGCTCAATCTGCACTAATTACCTATTTTTTAATCCATTCCCCCTCCTTCCACCCACGGAGGCAGCTCTCCGAGAGATAGCAAGGGAGGGAGAATTAGCAGAGGTGCTGCTGCTTTCCACCTCCTGTTGTCTACACCAGCTCCAAGCGATGCTCCACAACCAGGGTTCCACTCAGAGAAGCATCCCACAAGCAGCAATCCCAGGCAAAAAGAGAAATTCAGAGAAAATCCCATCTCTGGACAGAGACTGGGTGTTAGCAGGAGAAAAGCAGCATTTGGACTTCATAAACCCAACCGTTCCCAAATCCCAAGTTAAAAAGGAGAACACCAGCATGGCTACCTGCAGCCCTTCTCCCTTCCTGATGCCCACCAACCGCCTGCTTTCAATCCAGAAGCTCTCCCAATGAAGTGCTTTGAGATCCTCCACTGACGTTTCGAATTAAATTACTTTTTAGCCTGATTTTTCAGAGGGAAAGCCGGACAGACAGAGCTGATGCTCATCCATGGGGGCACAGAGGAGAACAGGCACGTGTGGACCCTTGGACCCACACCCTAAGAGGCGTGTAGGGGGTTGTAGGACAGTGTGTCAACTTGGAGACCAGCACCTAAATCTGCTGAACCCTGTTCATCGTTGCAGAGCAGGCTGCACGTGGTCCCAGATCACTTCAGTGATATAAATAATAAAATCATAGAATCATTTTGGTTGGAAAAGATCTTTGAGATCATCGAGTCCAACCCAGCACGGCCAGGGCACCACTAACCCCTGGCCCTCAGCACCACATCTCCACGCCTTGGAAACCCCTCCAGCCATGGGGACTCCACCACTGCCCTGCCCAGCCTCAAACAGCCCTTCACAGCCCTTCCCACCAAGAAATTCTTCCTCCTCTCCAGCCTCAACCTCTCCCGGCACAACTTGGGGCCGTTTCCTCTTGTCCTGTCCCTCGTTCCTTGGGAGGCAACACAAAAGGAGAGGGAGGTGTCACAAAACAGGACTGAGTCTCGAGTGCAGGGGTTGTCCCCGCTGTCCACACAGACCCAACAACGCTCCTCCAGGTGATGAGCATAAAATTTACGTGACCAGATCTCCCTCTTCTAAAGCATTCCTTGAGAGCCAGTCCCATTTTCCCCAGTGTTTTTCCATCCCTGTTTCCCTCCCTCTGGACACCTCCCAGTCCACACCTCATCATCGCGTTGCACTGACTTATCTAATGAACACCAGAAGCAGCAATAGCCAACCACAGACCTACGTCTGTGGCATCTTGGAAGTTCTGTGCAAGCTGGAGAGTACTTTGACACCACTCTACCAACATTCGGCCGCCTCCAAGCCAGAGGAGTCTCTCCTGGGGGGTCAGTCTCTCCAGACCCTTTACACAAAGCCACCTCTAATTCTGACCCCACAAATGCTGCATTCAAAATGTGGATTTTTAAAACCAATTTCCCCAAGTGTCCACAACAAAGTTAAGGCTGAGCGTTCCACAGCTCCACTTGTGCAGGTCTTGGATCATGTAGAACACTTCACCCCAGAGTTACGATGAGGAGGTGGAAAGGTCTGTCCAGGGACACTCACCTTTTTCGCAATGTAACACATTTGTTCAGCAGGGAGATAGTCGAAGGGGAAGATGAATCTCCAGTTGAAGTTGCCCTCTCCTCCCATAGACCTGTAGTGCACATCTGTCTTCTGCTTGTTCTCCTCATGGCCAACCAGCCAGCTGCAAAATGCAAAGACATTGTATGGAAAGCTAGAAACATAACGCAGGTCTTGGAGCTCACTCAACATCACAGAAGCTACAAGCAGGCAATAAAATGCCTCTCACACCTGTGGATCACAGAATGGTTTGGGTTAGAAGGGACCTTAAAGATCATCTAGTTCCAACCCCCTGCCATGGCAGGGACACCTCCCACTAGACCAGGTTGCTCAAAGCTTCATCCATCCACGTCTTGAACATTTCCAGGGAGGTGGCATCCACATGTTGAATACCATATGAATTTCTGGTTCCAACATCCTCCTATCTTAAAGAAACCAAAAGGATACAGTAGAACAGAATAAGGTACAAAAATGGGTGGCATTAATTTGAGCTGGAAAAGACATAGCACAGCAGGAGATAAAAAAAGTCCATAACACCTCAAGCAGCATGGAATGAAGACAGGGAATCCACTTTACACCATCTCCTCCAACGTAGGAGCTGGAGGGACTCAAGTGCAGAGACCAGCAGCAGGTTAAAAACAAAGCAGAAGTGCTTCTTCATGCGATGTGAAGTTGTGCATTGCTGTGGATGCTTAAGGTGCATATGGGTGCAAGTGGAGAAGGGACAAGTTAATGGAAGAGAAATAATTCATTACGTATTAAATACAAAGGTACATGTTTAAAGGAAGCCTCGAGCCAAAAGTAGTTGGAAACGGAGTGAATATCCTGGGGTATTTTGGTATTTCAACTGCCTTTGGAAAAGCATGCCACGGCTGAACGTTCTCATTGTAGCAACGATGGACAAAGTTGAAAAAATAGATTCCATTTTTAAAATTTCTGCTCATTCAGTAAACTATAAATGAGAGACTTGATGTCCTCAGTTTTCACAGTAGAAATGTGCCACTAAGTTTATTATGCAATATTCAGGGTGGCGTCTACTAATGTCTTCTTTATTTTAATACATGGAGAGGTATTTGTACCATCTACTTCGGCTGCTTTAGGCATCTAATTTAGATTGAGTCAGAATACCTAAAATTAGTGCTACCCACATATAAAGGAGCAGAACTAAGTGTTTCCAGATGGACCTAAATTAAATGCATAAAGACAGAATCCATAAATATTCCCTCAAGTGTTACTTCTACTTTACCTAGTATTTGCTACCTATTAATATGGTCAGAGAGAAGAAAAAAAATATCTGAATGCTTCCCACATATATACCTACTTAATTATCAAGAAAAAAAATTCTTACAGTCAAGTATTGGCATTTTTTAATGCCTTCTGTTGACATTTCCATTACAGATCTATCTCAGGGCTAAACTGATTCCGACAACGGCATTTTATGAGGGAAATAAATTGCACTTTTGTAATTCTTTCACTCCCAATATATTTCCTCACAAGCTAAGTAAATTAGCAGAGTACTTAAAACATCACTTTAAACAAAATCTTTGCCTTAAAAAACACAAGCCAAACCCCACTTTTTGTATAGTCTTTTTTTTTTTTTTTTTTTTTCAGTAACGTTACAGATAGAATCATCTGCACCCTTCAGGTTGTTCTGAGGCACATCAATTGCATCATTTACATGACTTGTATCACTTGAAATTATAGAAACGATCCTCCACTTGGCATCTGCCACCATTTTAGCTTAAAACAAAGTGCAGCTTCTCCCCCATAGCATCCTGATTAAACAAATTAACTATGGCACTGACTGCAAATGTACACACTAGAGTGTAAAAAATGAACAGATACAATGGCCAAGTCTGTATTTAATTTTAATTAAATTTCATTCTGTAGCTCAATTAATCCACAACTCCAAATGTCAGCAGGACTTAGGCAAATGGAATGACATCTGCTGCACTGCACACTGACTATAAAACCTTCACTGCATGCTAGAGCTCTGGAAACGTACCAGAAAAAAAATAATGAAATGCTCTTATTAAACCGATATCGATGTATAGAAGTCCAATTTCAACAGAACATAGGAAAGAGGCTTGACCAAAAAAACCCGGGAAAGTTTATTTCACTACTCTGGCTAATAATACTGTGTATCTAGAATGGAACATGGTGGTGCACACCAATAATGGTTTATTTACAGCGAAAGTGTGTCACTTTAATGTGATCTATTAAGAGAGATCTTGTAGCATCTTTTGTGACTAAAAACAATTTGTTATCATGAACATTCCATGTTATTACTATTATTATTATTACCGTGTATTTGCACGGAAGTACTAAGCAGAAGCTTCTGCACATGCTTGAGAGCTGTGGGAAGACATTATTTCTGTCACAGAGAAACTGATGCACACTGTTAACGCCATTAAGGCATTTCAATTGTAATCTGACATCTAAATATGTTTCCAGTGCCAGCCACGTGACAGCTGGATTAGAAGAGTTGAGGAATTTGAGGACGGGAACAAGACACCAACAGTGGAACTAAGTTCACCAACTTTGAGTCACGTCACCACACTGATGATATCTGTCCCACTCTTTCATCTTTTTCGTTGCTGTTTCTTTGTTCTAAAAGAATGGCCCCATCCTAGCCATCATTTTTGAAGGGCTTTTATTGCAAGTGACAGACAAAGCAGGTAGAGATGAGGGAGCTGGGGACAAGGCCTGTGCACCTGAAGTTACGGAGAGGTTTCTGTAATCATGGTTGTCTGGTAAACCACCATTTTTCAATAAAACATCACTACCCACTCCAACAGACCTTGTTTGAAATACCCAACCAAAGCAAAACGTAAAAATGGAGAAGCCCGTATGCACTTCACAGTGCTTTATACATAAAAATGTATTAGGATGCCATAAGTTTCCAAATACTGTCCACAACTTCATTAAAAAAATTTAAAGTAATGCTGAATGGCATGATAACGTCTGCTCTGTCCTGAGATCTTGGTTGTGCAAATACATGAATCAGTCAGAAACCGTGTTTATGGGACAGACGCTGCCATTTATTTTTCAATTTAATGATCTCTGTAATTGTTTCCTCCCGCTATTGATAACCAAGGCATTGACCATGCTAAAAGCAAAATAGAAGCTTCCATGTTTTTTCTAAAAAAAAAAATCATTAAAAGTCCTTCCAGCACTATTAACTGTGTTTTGTGCATCTCTTGCAAATTTCAGATGGTTGTAAAATTATCAGCCGAAGCGAGGAATATACAAAAACATGTACTGAAAATTGAACTTCATTCTTCAAACAGTTATTTTTATTCAGGTGAGCAGATTAAACGACTTTAATTAAAGTGCTTACCTATAATAAGAATAAAAATTAAAAAAGAACCTACAGACAGTTTCCAGGACTAAATTCCTAACAAAGAGTCCAATTATTTCTATTCCTTCTCTCCCCCCCATAAATTTTGAGCTTATTTTATGCCAGATACATTCAAGAGATACATTTAAATTTTAATCACTGCACGAAACAAATCTAAATATGATTATACTAAATTACGATGATTACAATTATATAATTAACTAAAGTACTCTCTAAAGTTCCTTAATTCATTTTTTCTTTCCTTTAATGCTGCTTTCTCAAGGATTGCTCTCACATTTAAAGAAAATATTTCCCTAAAATATGAACCTCTTCTAGAAGCAGCTGTATCTATCGATATCGTTCAATATTTGAACAACAAATTTAGCACCTTCGTCTAACAGAATAGCTTAGAATGACCTAATGTTTTCAAACCACAGCTTCACAGCATTTTATGTATATATTAACAATAAAAGATTGTATTTTTATGAC
>JAVSBS010004426.1:5047-18238 GCA_033124195.1 Coracias cyanogaster | reverse complement strand
CCCCTTGTCCTGTCACTGGCACCACTGACAAGAGTCTGGCCCCATCCTCTTGCCCCCCATGGGCCCTTGAGCTCTTGATCAGATCCCCCCATGTTATAACTTTCAGTATGAAGGGGACCTTAGTTACCAGTTTCTGCTTTACAAGCTTGTCATAAATGGTGCGAGTGCTCTCTTCAAGCTGTAGAGATTTGGATCTGCAAAAATGATTGTTGTCTGAGATACAGAGACGGTTTCTGTGGTCCTGCCAGGATGTAAGGATGATAGTAAGGACTCAGCCATCAGCACACAGCACCCACAGCGCAGCTGCTCCCATGGAGGAACTTTCTCTCCCCAAATACCTCTAAATCCAATGTAGGTGTTGTAGTTAAAAAAAAAACCAACAAACCACCAGTGATATTAGAGTGCTTTCTGTAGACAAGCAAGCTATCTGTTTCGTTATAAAATTTGATGGACTCCATCATTTGAACTCTGATTTGAGGAGGAGCTGATCCCGTTCCACTTTCTAGCTCTAAGTGACAACTATAAAACTCAGCTTATGTTTGCAAAAATGTGTTTATTTTTTTAAGCATTGGTTTTTTTGGAAAGGAAACTGTAGGACAAGCTACGTAGTTACCATAACAGTGCCTTCAACTTGTGTTCACCCAGCTCTTTTTGCTTTTTCTCATTTTATTGTAAAACAGTCACGTGGGAAACAGTAACATGTGGAATTTTTGGGGCTGAGCTCAAATGTAATGAAGTGGAATTGAGAAGTTAGATTTAAAATACAGTCAGCAAGTGTTTCTGGTATTTCTTCTCTTTTCGTAGCAACATGTAAGCTACTGGCAATGATGCTTACTGAGAATCATAGATGTTCATTGGGAAAAAATGTAGGTTTTCAAAGGCAATAAGTCAGTGCTCATGTTCAGCTGAAACCCTCTGCAGGTATCAGGAAGATACCCGTGAAGTTACACAAAGGGGCTGAACTTGGCCCTAGAGCTGCCACTGATTTAAAAGAAGGGATAAACTGCATCCTTTCGTGTCACTGCTTTTCGTATCTTCATAGCTGATCAGAAAAAGGTAAATGTTAAGATTGTGAGAGGAGATTAATAATTTACTGAAGAAATTAGCCTGTGCCCTATTAGTGAAACCACCTTGGTAGGACACCTCTGGTCTTTAAAAGATGTCAATTGAACCCGTTGAGCTGAGGTTTCATGGGGTGGATCAATCACAGGTACTTCTGGGCCCAAGAAACCACAAGGAGGAGAGAGCGAGGACCTCAATGATACCAACAGCGTGGTCAAATCCACCAACACCGATGCGCAGTCTGGCTGTGCCCAGCCAACAGTATGCTCCTGGTGGTCCTGACCCTCAGGGTCCAAAGGTGAAGGCCACATCCTGATGTCCCCCTTGCCAACTGGGGCAGCTTGGAGGGGAAGGAAGTCATTCAGAGCAAGGGAAGGTCCCACTTTCTGGAGTGCTTGAGGAGCTACTGGGAGAATTCATCTTACTGAGGGTCTTGCACTAGCTGTAGGTGCAAGTTATGGGATGCGTCAGCAATTAAGGAGCAAACGTCGAGCTGGGTGAGGAGGAAATAATGAACAAGAGTGGAAGGGGGAGTGTGGGAAAGGTGAAGCAGAGGTAGGTGTGGTGACCAGTGGGATACACTCAAAGCCGGGAGTGGGCAGCAGCAAGCCAGGGCTGCTGTGCTGAAGCAAGCTGCCAACCTTCACGTGTCTGCAGCCCTTTTCAGGCTCTTGTATGCGTTGTGTGTCTTTCAGAGAAGACATTTCAGTGGCTGTCAGTGTATGGATGTGGGGTTGTCTCTGGCTTGATCACAGAGCCATGGAGTTGGGAAAACAGGAAAGAAGCTCCTGGGATGTTTCCACCATTTTCTAGAAATCTTTGTCAGTCCTTCCTGTCTATTTTGTAGTCTAGCTACATCAGGTGTGGGTGGCCCAGCGGTGGGTGTGGTCACACCAGTTGGGCCGCTCATCAGCTTCCAACACGTTCGTCTTCGGCTGAGTTTTATCTTCTATACATCGAAAGATTTCCACTGCCACAAAACTCTCCTGAATAAACCTGCAGGATCTTCCACAACGGAGATGGTAATTGAGTGTCACAGAACAGTCCCAGATTTCATGAGATTTCAGATCTTCATTCTTTCGAGCTGGCTTTCTTGTCATTCCTTAACTGATGAGCCACTCTCTTTGCTCATGAGCCGGCTCCTGATGACCATACTGCTGTGCCTTGTTATATGGTCCTGGAACTCTGAAGTCATAAAGAAATACAGGATTGGATCCAGGCAGCAGTCCAGACTTGCAAGGCTTAAGCAGAAGGGCTGGGTGTAGAGCGTGATGGTGCTCAGGAAGCAGTCTGTGATGACATTTTCTTTCACCAGCATGTAGAAAAAGAAGTTGACGTGGTATGGCACAAAACAGATGCAGAACACGATGGCACACATGGAAACCATCCTTAAAGCCTTCTGCCTCTCGCCGCTGTTCTGCAGCGGTATCTGGAAGCCTCGAAGAGAGTCTTTTGTCTTCCAAGTGCAGAACAAAATAATGATGAGTGGGCCAATGAACCCAAAGAGCTCCGCTGTGCCTGTCATCATCACGGTGGCCACCTTGCTGCTGATCTGCCGGACTTGGAGGTCTGCAAAGCAGGTATTGCTGCCTTTATCCAGGCCATAGCTGCGCATGATGGGGAAGGGCAAGCAGGCCACCCCAACGACGAGCCACACCATGGCGCTGATGGCCACATCGTACCGCCGCTTCCAGTCCTTGGCTTTGAACGGCTGGTACAGGAAGAAATACCTCTGGATGCTGATGCAGGTGAGGAAGCAAATGCTGGCGTACATGTTGAGGTACTTCAGGTAGAAGCACAGTAAGCAAAGGAACCCCCCAAAAGGCCACGTGGAGTTTATATAATAGTATATTCGCAGTGGCAGCGAGAGGACGTGGGCCAGGTCGGCCACGGCCAGGTTGATCATGAAGATGACAGTTTTGTTGTTCTTGCTGATGAAGCGGCACAAGACCCACAAGGCAGCACTGTTTGCCAGGAGGCCGGGGATGAAGATGATGGTGTACATGGTTGCATACAGGCTGTTTTTGAACGTTATGTTGTAACTGGAGCAGTTCTGGTGGCTCTGTGTCATGACTGGGCTGCTGGAAACATCTGTCGTGGTATAGGGCAGGTGGGTCATTCCTGTAGAGAACAAAAACAGGGGCTGTAAAGGCAAAGGCACGGCAAGAGCTGCAGATATTCACGTTTGCATTCCCTATTTGAGTGTTCAGGACAAAGCAGAGGTTTGGAAATATCTTCTGCATAAAACATCCTGCTATCCTTTTCAAAGCTGCCCTTTCAGAGGTCTCCCATGGCTCATGCAGAGATGGGGCACCATTCCTGTTGTGTCAACATCCTTGCCGGGCTGTCCAGATGCCATAAGCATGGAAGAAGTTGTGCCATGCTGCTAACAGAGGAGCAGGAGAAGCTGCTTGTGCTTTTGGCAGCTCAAGGTCACCTGTGGTTTGGTCTCTGGGCAGCAGGGAAGGAATACACGGAAGAAAGATGTGCCATAGGCCAGCTTCTATGTGTCAGCAACCACATGGCCCAGCGACCAAAATGTGGGTGCCAACCACTGAATCATACCTGCCGTTAAGTTGTATGTTAGGCCTTGTGCAGGTGACCCCATCCATGGACCTCATGGACCCACCTTCTCTGGCATGATGAGGACAGGCCGTGTGGAAATGAGTATCAGGGAATGGACTTGGAAATTTGACTGTTGTAGATGCAGCCAGTGCTGCCAGGTACTTAAGATGATGTAACAAGCAGACACCTTAGCATAGAATTACAGACTGGTTTGGGTGGGAAAGGACCTTTCAAGCTCATCTGGTGCAACCCCCTGCAGGGAGCAGGGACATCTGCAGCTAGAGCAGGTTGCTCCGAGCCCCGGCCAACCTCACCTGCAATGGTGCCAGGGATGGGGCAGCCACCACCTCTCTGGGCAGCCTGCGCCAGGCTCTCACCACCCTCACTGTGAGATCACCAAGTTCCGTTTCTCATCACCCTGGCAGCCTCAGTTTAATGCTATTTTCCATCAGACAAATTTATTTTTAGATACTTCCAATTTCTAGCTCTTTTGATTCACGTGAGTAAGGATGGTGAAATGTCACGTGATGAACCGTTGGGCCATCTTTCATCAGCTTTTGTAACTAGGTCTTGTCTTCAGTAAGGCAACAGAGGCAGGAGGAGTTTGGTTGCATCAGGTGTTTCCCCACAGGGTTATAATTCTCTTTACAGTGTTTCCCTCCTGTGTTCAGTCCAACGGTTAAAAATGAGTATCTGCTTCCTATTTCATGTGGCACTGCAGACACTGATTCATCCCTTCTGACTCACTCCCCACACCACTGGCAAGGGGCATTGGCCAGAAAAAGTGCCTCCGTAGGTAGATATTAGTAACTCGTACCCTGTTACTAATGTTTTTTCCTTCATGTTACAAAAAAGGGTAGTATAGAGCTCTCAAGTGACAAAGAGCCCAAATAGCGTTTTTTTCAGCTTTAATCATTGTGGTTGGACTTGGTGATCTTAGAGGTCTTTTCCAACCTCAATGATTGTATGGTTCTATGGTTCTTGGACTTGGCAGCTTGTCCACACACAGTTCTAGGCTGCTCTGGAAGGGTTGTAACTCAGGCCCCACGAACGCCCAGACGTGGCAAGGTCCCAGCGTGGGACAGGCCACCCTCACCGTGGCTGCAGCGGCTCTGGCTGATGGTGGTGGTGGGCAGGGCCACCTCACCACTGCTCCTGGGTGCTCCCTAGACAGATGCTGCTGCCAGCTTTGCTGCTTTTCTTTTTAAACTCGTCTTTCATTTTCTCATGATCTTCAAAAAACAAGGTCTGCATGTTTATCTCTTTTAGCTGGGTTACACCCTTTAGTTGCACCAAGCCTCAAGGACATGCTGCAGTTGAGAAACTTCCCATCTAATCCCTTCCTTCTCCGAGACAGCATGAGTACAGGGAGGCCAGATGCTTCAGAGGACACCTCCCAGGCTGGTTTTGTCCCACCAGGAAACTCCCTCCAGTCTGCACTTCACTCCCAGTAACCCTCACCCCAAGGTAGCTCTGGGATGAGATGCTCTGCTCCATGGTGGGGTGTCCCCAGCTGCCCCCTTCAGAGAACACCACAGCTTTGCTCTTATCATGAGGCCAGAACATGTCCATGAGGAGGGATCAGGGCTGAAAAGGTGCTGGAAATGAGGGAGGAAGATGCACCTGGCCCATGATCTTAATCCCACCAGTCTGAGAGGCAACATTGGAGGCCTCCTGCTCTCCATTCTGGTGCTCCTCAGGACACTGAGATAGGGAGAGGACAGGGCATGGAGCTGAGCGCTGGGGTGTTCACTCAGGGCGTTACTTCTCTCATGTGTCAATGGGGTCACGTCCCATTTCTTGAGCGCGCTGTGAATTTTTGGTGCTCTGGAGGCTTGTGATCCTTTCCCATCTGTTTTGTCTGCAGCTCTAGCTGGACATGCTGCCTGCTGCCTTTGTCTCTGGTAAGAGCACTGCTCACTACACCAAATTTCTGTCCCTTCAGGTGACCTCCCACTTCACCAGGAAGCCATTGAAGGACCAGTCTCAAAGTTCCTAGCTGCCTGGTGTCCCTTGGATGTCGAGGTTAGCCTGACTGCCTGTCGCTCCTCCAAAACACACGTGCTGCATGGCTGCTGGAACCACGGAGGATAAGGTACATTTGCAAATCGTTCTATTTTAAGGACACGCTCATATTTAAACTGGCCAGTGAACACATGTTCTTCAGTTCAACTGAGTCATAACAGCCCATTTGCTTACCGAGGTCCCTAGATACAGTTAGCACTTATTTACATTTCACGTGACAGCTAAGGACGCGACCGCAACGTCAGCGATCAGAACAATCAAGTTCAGGCTGCTGACTCAAACTGGCCTCTGAATGGAGACATTGAGGGTAAACTGACGTGTCAGGCTGCAGCATGCCTGAGACTGGAAGAAAAAAGGAAGCAATTTTGGATGCTGAGGTTGGTGAGACCCTGGCCTAGGCTGCTCAGAGAGGCAGTCGATGCCCCATCCCCGGAACCGTTGCAGGTCAGGTTGGACAGAGCTCTGAGCAACCTGCTCTGGTTGTAGATGTTCTTGTAGATGCGGTGCTGGGGAACATGGTTTAGTGGTGGACTTGGCAGCCCTGGGTTAATGGTTGCACTCACTGATCTTAAAGGTCTCTTCCAACCAAAATGATTCTAGGCTCACTGCAGAGGAGTTGGACTAGATGACCTGGAAAGGTCCCTTCCAACACAAACCATTCTCTGATTCTGTGATGGAGCCCACAGCACAGAGGGGTTCCCCTTCAGCCTTCATCTTCATCTGCTAATTGTCCACAAGGTGTCAGAGTTAATCAAGATGTCATTTCTCTTGAAGGTATTTTTCTAACCCCCAGGGGACTAACTAGGGCTGTCTGAGTGGCAGGAGGTGCAGGTGGTGGTGTGACTCTGCTCTCTTGAGTTCGTGCTGCTATCTTCTAGGTGATTCTAAACTGAAAAATGCTGAATAACTGGGATTAGGCAAAAAAAGCTCCCAGGAGTAGTCCTCATATTGCTGCCCCTAAAAAGCTGTAATTTGATGGAGACCAGGTCTTTGAACCAAAGGTTATAAAATGCCCATCAGCAGGTAGGTTAATTGGCTGGATTAAGCCACAGGTGCCTCTCCCCACGCTGCCCTCATTGCACGGCTGTGGTTGTCTCACACTGTTGCACTTGCACTTGGGTATGAAACCTCTGCAGTCAGAAGTGGAAAGTTCTACAGTTAAGGGTACTTTTCTGCTTTTCTTCTTCCACAGAAAAAAAAAAAAAAAAAAAAGAAAAAGGAGCAGATCTGGGTTATCTGATCTGTTGTGACGAGATGTTTTCGTTTTGCAGTGCTAGCCTAGTTCTCACTTCTGCAGCTCGGGCAGCTGAAGAAGCAGGGCAGCAGGACAGCAGCAGCCTCGCTGAACCACTTGCTCCATGCTGGGCAAGGGCTGTCCCGTGGGTGGATGTCCACCATGGATGGCATTCCCATGGCTGGTGATGTTCTCACTGGAGCCGGGATCCCAGCACTTTCACTTGACACCACAAAACACACCCTTGAGCAAAAATCATCCTTTTACTTCACACATCCTACTGCTCCAGCCTGCTGCTGAAGTCCTCTCCGACCTAACTGCAGCAAGCCAGAGCTGACAGGCTGCCCAGGGCAGGGGTGGAGTCACCATCTCTGCAGGTCTTCAAAAAACAAATAGGTGTAGCACTTGAGCATGGTCTAGTGGTCAGGGAGATGTTGGGATGAAGGTTGAACATATTGATCCTAGAGGTCTTTTCCAACCTTGATCATTCTGTGATTCTAGGACAGACTGACTCACCCTCGGTGCCATTCCCTTTGGATTCACTTTAAGGAATGTCAGATGCAGGGGCTGCCCACTACGGATCCTGTCGGTGCCCACGTGCTGGTTTGCTGGGCTCCCACCAGCGCTGAGCTGCTGGTGCAAATGAACACAAGCCCACCCGCAAACCACCTTCTGAAAAGCTTCAGTCCATGCAGTAAGCTAAGCTTTAACCCAGACCAGCCACTGCTGTCTGGATTATGACTTAAAGATGCCTCCGGATTCTCATTAACAAAACCAAGTCCAAGCAGTCGTGCTATTTTTGTCCCCCTGACTAATATTCTTTCCCTGCTGTTGCAACTCAGTCAAGGAGCGTTGGATGGCACAAAGGCAGCACGTAGATTTATTCTTGATGGTGATAGAAGTCACCGTTAGAAAGAACAGATCTGCAGCTTTCCCCTACTGCCAAGCACCATTTTAAAATAAATTCCATTCCCTGAGGAATCAGGCGAGAGAAGGAAATTGTGCCTGGTGGTGACACTGGAGAAGAGCTGGAGAACCGCCCGTTGCCCACGCTGTCACGCTCTGCTTTCTCTTGCAGCAGCAATTTCACGCAGCCCCTGGCTCGCCTCCTCCTCCCCTTCGCACCCAGGATTGGCGCCAAGGAGGGCGGCTGCTCCTTCAAGACGCAAAGCTGCACAGATCTCCTCCCGGCAAGAGCCAACCCCTAAGAAAAAGCCCAAGGAACGCGATGGTTTTGTCGGAGAAGGCATCTAGAACCTCATTCATGCTGGTTCTAGGTCGCAAAGAGAGAGCTTAAAGGCAGCCTTACCTTTCCAGGCAGAAAGCCGGCTGGGTGCAGCTGTGCCGTCAGGAGGAAGTGGAGTGTGGTGGTGGCTGCTCCGCACCAGCCGTGTTTACACCAGCACAGCGACCTGAATGACATCACGGGGTGCTGCAAGGTGCTGCTTTGCCTGTGGCTCCGCGCCGGGGCAGATGCCTGGCTCCCAGTACCTGCCTGCTCCCGCGCCTACACGTGGTTGCCCCAAGATCGGGTTTGTGTGACTTTGTCCTTGGTGTTTTCTCTCCCACTGGCTCAGCACCCGTTGGGCTGCTGTGGGAGGAGGTCCTGAGTGGAGCTGGGTGATGCTCTGTGCATCTTCTCCCCCCACTCTTCCTCCTCCCCAGGCACAGCTCCAAGCTGACCATAGGAACGCTCCGGAGGTTTCTGCTTGCTCCTCCCTGGGAAGTTCAGCTTTGCTCTTGCCTCCTGATCGCAGGGCTGTAGATGGTCATTGCTGTGTGACCCTTGGCTGGTGGTTGCTCTGTTTCACCTAGTGCTAAGTCCTCTTGCTAGTGGAGTCCGGCTTCCCAATGGCTTTTTATAGTGTGAGCCTTGCTTGACATTTCTCTGGAACTAAATAAGCGGGCAGCTCAGTTTACACTTGCTGGAGCTCGCTGCCAGAGATGTCAGATGGTGGCACTTCTGAAATCCTTTCAGGCAATGGGGTGAAATCCAGCCTCACCCTTACGCCAGGGGGTAAATGCATTAGTGAGGTGAGGACTTTTACTACTTAGAGAACCTAATTGTTTGGATTTTCAGAAAGCCACCGGGATTCTGACCTGGTTTGCCTCTCCAAGTGCAGCCTCTGGCTTGCAGCACATGGCTGTCCCTGTAGCCCAGCAGTTAAACTCTTCTCTATTGTGGTTTAAGAGTGTGAAGTAGAACATCACTGCAGACACTGGCTTGTGGACAGTACAGACGTCAATGTTGGACTGCTCAGAAACCCAAACCAAATGGCTCCGATTCGCATGGTCAGAGGAGGCTGGCAGAGGCTGGGCGATTGCCAGATGTTTATTTTGAAATTATTTATATGGGCTTGATGAAAAGCAATAGCGAGCTTTTGGCCGATGTCGCAGTGTTTATCAGCACATCCTGTTTAGCTGAGGCTTTAAGTTGTTCGTCAGCAATAAGAATGTCTTTGCTGGAATTTATCCAGTCAGAAAGTTATCCTCAAGGTTAAATCAGTGCAGGGTACTCTGCAGCTCGGCAAGCGCAGCCGAGCCTCGTTGGGGAACAGCAGAAATTCAGAATAATCAGCTCTGAATTGGGAAGCAGTTCATGGATTGACCCAACTAGCATTTGGGGCATCAAACGTTTTCAGCTCTTCTGCAGATGTTCTCTTGTTGCCGTGAGCTCCCGTCTGTAACGCTTTCATCCCTCACTCCGTCGTCACCGATAGACCTGACCGATTTGTGTAGAAAGGAGAGATGAGGTTAATCGTAGCTGCACTTGTCCGTGTCAGGTGGGGGACTTGTCCATGTCCCTGCTGGATGGGGCTTTGAGCAGCTTGGACTAGTGGGAGGTGCCCCTGCCCGTGGTGGGGGGTTTGGATTGAATGAGCTTTAAGGTCCCTTCCAACCCAAACCATTCTGTGATTCTATGATTTTGCAGACAGTTATACTGGTTACAGATGTACTTTCCCTGTAGATCTGTTCACCCTGCTTATGTAGGTAAAACTTTTGATTTGCAAAGATGTCAAAGCCTGTTCCTGCTCTTGGTTGTTCCTTACCACAACAGGGAGCTTGCCAGAAATACTCCTACCCCAGTAACATATATTAGAGGGGAGAGCTTTGCTCCTGCAAAACAGCACAGGTCGTATTTCCTGGAGTTCAGAGGAGGAGCTGGACCTCAGCTACATTTGTGCTGCTCTGGGTGGTTGCTGGTATGCCTTCCCAGGGGTGGCCAGCAGCATGAAGACCTCACTCCAAGAAGGACATTGAGGGGCTGCAGAGTGTCCAGAGGAGGGCAGAGAAGCTGGAAAAGGGTCTAGAGCATCAAGTCTGGTGAGGAGCAGCTGAGGCACCTGGGGGTGTTGAGCCTGGAGAAAAGGGGGCTCAAGGGAGACCTTCTGGCTCTTGACAACTCCCTGAAAGGAGATTGGAGCCAGGTGGGGTCGGGCTCTTCTCCCAGGGAACAAGAGACAGGACAAGAGGAAAAGGCTTCAGGTTGTGCCAGGGTAGATTTAAGTTGGCCATGAGGAACAATTTCTTGCTGGCAAGGGTTGTGAAGGGCTGTGCCAGGCTGGGCAGGGCAGTGGTGGAGTCCCCATCCCTGGACGGGTTTCAGAGCTGTAGAGATGTGGTGCTGAGGGACATGGGTTAGTGGTGACCTGGCAGTGCTGGGTTAATGGTTGGACTTGATGATCTTAAAGGTCTTTTCCAACCTAAATGATTCTATGTTTCCATATCTCATTAGTAGAGGAAAGATGATGAATATGAGCATACAGTGGCAAGCTCCTGAGAACCAACAGCTTGTAACGGTGGAGAAAATAGAGAGCAATGTGCAGCCACTTCCCTCCCACTGAAAGAAAGGGACAACACATCTCTCACTTGCACAAGGGCTCCAGCAGCAAGGGACATCTGGCGACTCAATTCCTACGACCTTCACTCCTCAAGTGCCAGCTGAACAGAGAGGGCAGGGCAGGGCACCCATTGCTTATCCCATCCTGCAATGCCTGCTTCCCAAACAAACCTGGAGAATCTGTGGGCTCTTGAGTCACTCCAGCGAGTGCAGCAAGTGCTCTCAGCCCGTAGCAGGAATTGTGGTATTCCCTGCGTGCCCAAACTGCCCGTGAGTGCCCATCAGGATGGGGACAGTCCCGCAGGCTGTCAGCACAGTGTTGATGGAAAAGCTGTTACTACTGCGCCAGGTGGGACTCCGGGACTTTTGATGGTTGGCTACGGGTGTCCTCCACAGTGTGAGATGTTCCTTAACCTGCTTCTCAAATTAGAATTAGGCACCAAAATTATGATTAATATTAAAAAACCCCCATGCTTCTAAGACTGAGAGTTCATCCTGAATCACTGGCTTTTTTAAATCTCGCTGACTTTAAATGAGGCATCCAAGCCAGCTTTGAAAGTAAAATTCAGGCTTTAAGCCAACATAGTCTCATGAAAATATTAGAAATGTCAGTGGCAAAACCAAATAGTGTTAAGAAAACATTATAAAGCCACTTAAACTCACCTCGGCAATGGCCCAGGCTCACTATGAGAGCACAGCTCTCAATAGTACAGTGCTGCAGTGGAACTAAACCTCTGCACAGCCCCACATAGCTCAGAAGGACAAAACCACCTTGCAAATTCTTGACTATATAGAGAGCATATTGAAAACAACAATTTTCCTTCTCCTTAAGAAACCCTTAAACCACCAATTACAGAACAGGACTGAAATAAAAACCTTATGTACCTACCTATAAAAACTTCTAAGATTATAGTAATAGCTTTTATAAATGTATAAAATTAGAAAAAGGCAAATGCAATATAGCATTGGAAAAACGAGTGGGAACAAAAGTGAATTGAAAAATACTGGAGTAAAAATTCAGCTGTACAGCGAAAAAAACACAAATACTCTCCAAACCTAACTGGATGGTAGAAACCAGCTCTTCTGCAAAGCAGGGCTTGACTTGCTCAGAGTTCAACAAATTCAGAGGTCCAGCTCCATGGCCACCAAACTCAGACTACCTGCTGCTTGCTGCCGCCTTCCTACCTTCCTTCCTGCTGTGACCAAAAAACTGCCTGGCCACATTAAACTGACAAAAAAAAAAAAAATAATAATGCCCCCCCACCCAAGACAGAGCACAGAAACTGTTCTGCAAAGGGGAAAATGCATTTCTGGTGTAAGACCGAGGTCAGAGCAACACCTAATCCAGTTTAAGGTGCGCTGGAAGGACAGTCCTACCAGTTCAACCACCTCCTAGTACAGGTCTTACTACTTTATAAATGTCAAGATTTTCTAAAAACTGCAGAACTACAATACTGTTCAAACAGCAAAAATCAAATAAACCTGCTGAGAAATAGGATGCTTAAAAGCATTTCCACCGTTCGTAAATGCCCTCTCTCTCCTCCTACATGGCAGGTTTCAGGTAAATAAGCCTGCACGCATTTTTATGCATGCTGAGTGACAAGCTTGCTTCATTGCCTAAAGTACTAATTTGGTAATTTTTACCTTGACCCTGGAAAGTCAAAGTAAGAGGGCAAACGGACACCTTTTGTTTCATTGAAACAGCAGCAGAATTGCTTCTAACTTGTAATTGCCAGAGCGTTTTAACACATACACCTTGGACAGATGTGCAGAACTACAAGTGAGGACACACATTTACACACACCGCTTTGTAAGATGCTCCTCTGGTGTCAGAAGGAAGCGCGGTGAAAACGAGGGATGAGGAGGGCAGAATAAACTTGCTCTCACAAGTACAGACAAACAAACAACTTATTATTAGCTCTGTCATTTGGGTTAATAACAGGTTACGTGTGGTATCTGCATAAACCAGACAACACACCCAGGAGAGCACGAGCGTTACTGAGTGTGTGTACAGCTGCTACGCTTCCGTGTCCTGGTAATGCCGGCGTGCCCGGGAAAACCCCACGTTACGCAGGAACTGCAGAGGAACCGCTTGCTGACCAGTGACAAACGCCGGGGCAAGGCCGCAAGAGTCCTAGAAGTCCAGAACACTCATCATCTGGGTGACTGAGGAGCGAGGAGTTGCTGTGAAATACCAGGTATCTGCATCTAGGAGATGCATTAAGGTGCATTCAGAAGAGTGTGGGCAGCAGGTTGAGAGAGGTTCTCCTGTCCCTCTGCTCTGCCCTAGGGAGGCCACCTCTGCAGTCTTGTGTCCAGTGATGGACCCCCAGCTCAAGAGGAACAAGGAACTACTGGACAGAGTCCAGCAGAGGCTACAGAGATGTTGAGGGGCCTGGAGCATCTCTGTGCCCAGGAAAGGCTGAGAGCCCTGGGGCTGCTGAGCTGCACAAGAGAAGCCTCC
>JAVSBS010004425.1:0-25414 GCA_033124195.1 Coracias cyanogaster | reverse complement strand
GTGCCCTAAGAAGATCCTCATGTGTTGTCCTCTGCACCTTGTGCCTCAGCTCTCAAAGTAGATGAAGCTTTCAAACAGCTGTCTGCAGCTGACCCCACTGCCATGTCATCACACTGCCCCAAATCTCAGCACCTTCATGTCCTCAGAGCCAGCTTTGGGTACACCCCACAGTGTTGGGTGATGATAAACACTGAGCCAGGCAAAGGTCTTACTGTTCGCTGTTTGTGTTTTATGGTCCCTGCTTCAGGCCACTGCACTAAGCTTTGTGCAAATACAACTTGTGCAGTCAGATCTCTGTGGCACAAGAGCAAAATGCACCCAGGAACCAGCTATAAACAACATCCAGGTGTCTTGCCTGGCAGCCAAGAAGTTCTCTGTCCTGCCTTCAGCACCTCATCCTGCATGTAGTTCACTCTCCTCCGTGTCCACGTGCTGCCTTGATTTGAACCGGATGAGTTTCCCCAGAAAGTTGTGGGGGTGAAAACTCTTTCAAATTATCTGGTGTCCCCAAGTCCTTGTTGCCTGGCTTGGAGACAGACAATGTGAATGGGTGTATAGCATGGACATTCATGCCAGCCACAAGGATTAAGGCTCTAAAAACACTTAGCAGAGGAGGCAAAAAGCAGGTGGAACATCTGATTTTGGAGATGCTGAGGACCCTCAGCTGCATGAAGACAGTGGCTGTCCTGCAGGATACAGCTGCAGAGAGCTGGGCATCTCCCAGCACAACCTTGATCTGCTGGATTGGGTGCTTGCCCACAGATGTGACAGCCAGCAGCTTCCCAAGCTCTGCTGGTCGTGAGGTCTGACTTTACTGGCATGTTTAACCACCTTGCTTGAAGCATCTGCAAGGTCCAACAGGGGCTCCTTGGAGCTGATGTGAATGCCCATCACTTCAGGCTCTGGAGGGGTGGAGTAGGAAAAGACGACCAGCAAGAGAAACTGGCAGCTGTGGAATTACTTAAGCAAGCCTTGTTTACACACATTTACTTCTCTTTATATAATAACCTCAGCTCGTCCTTGGGGAGCAGGAGGGGTTGTGCTGCCCCTGCTCATAACATCTTGGGGTGCCTGGAGGACGGCATCAGTTTGTAGCAGCAGAGATGCCAAGAGAGCTTAGGTGTGGAGAGAGAATTGATTTCCATACTATTTCAGGCAGAGGTGACCCCAAATGAAGGCATTTTTCTATAAATGCCAACAATTTCGGAACAGAAAGCTTGGACCTTTATTCTGTGGTGAAATTTTTCATCTTGCATCTCGGGTCTATATTATATAAAGTGTCCTATTAGGGAAAGAAGCCTCTTTAAGGTAGTGATCAAAAAGAAATCTTTCCTCTGTTCCCAAGTGGCCTTCTTCATGGAAAATTTCAAGCTGCTTTTTCATTCTACTAAAAAATTGAAACAGTTAGAAATCCTGACTTTCCCAGAAAAGCTGATTCCTGCAGCCCTGCTTATGATCTACTAATCTCTGCAGAGCACCAGGCAGAGGTTTCCTATGAAGTGACTCTTCTATTTTCATGCTGAATAATAAGAAAAGTAAAACTGAAACAGAACTTGAATCTTACAAGTGAAGGGTGTTTTGGAAGGTCAAATCCCTGCTGCTTCTCCTGCTCCTTGCAGAGCATTTATACTTGCTCCTCTATGGGCTGCATCCTTCTGCAACTTGTCTCTTCATTCTGAAAATCTGTTAATGATTTTGCTACATTCATTAGCTGCTAAAAGTTACAGCAGAACTTTATTCACTGAACTGCTTGGGATTCATTTTCATAAAAATGACTCTAAGGATACATAACTTTCACAGCACCCTTCTCTCCCTTGAAAACCCTTCCAGGAGTCCTGCTTTTGTTCTTTTGGAAGAGCAGAGTGGGCTCTTACCCTCCTTACTGCAACACAATCCCAAAATCCACAAAGAAATGGTGCCAGGCTTCTTGTGAAGGAAAACCTACAATTTGCTCCAGCAGATTCACCAGGACAGGTTTCTGGTTGACTGATCTTCTGCCAAGTACTAACAACCGGACCTCTTTCAGAGCTGTGACATCTGCAAGTTATGAAAGGGCATGCAGGCAATGACTCACATACCCAAACACAATTCACCTGCCGTCCAGAGTGCAGTGAGAGGTGGAGGCGAAGTGGCCTGTGAAAAAAAAAAAGGCACAGCCAGAAATACTTGTCTGCTGCCCAAGCAGAAAGCTCTGCCCAGGCCACCACTTGCTGCAGCTAGACAGAGAGCCCCCAAGCAGCTATTTATGGTTGTGGTAGAGACACAACTCTGCTCATCCTGCCTGAATTCCAGCCCAGTGCCTGTGTTTAGGGGCTCACACTGGCTGGTTGTGGGGAAGAGGGGCTGCAGGAAGACACTGAGCAGCCTCCTGCATTGCTCCCCAAGTCTTCAAGGTGCTTCATTCTCCTCCATGGTCAGACATGGGTCTTATCTGGAATTTGAGCCGCTGGCTTTGCAAAGGCTTTTTGTCCTCACAAAGGACACTGAATTATCAGGCTGCTGGTGGTGGGGATGCTGGAGCTGGAGGAATAAAGACCAGGGCAGAGGATGATGAAGCTACACATACAAAAACTCATCTGGCAGAATGTCTGCACAGGAGCCAACACCAAGAGCAGAGAGAGCGGCAAAGTTCTGCAGGCCCCCAGGCAGCCCAGGCAGTGCAGCCAAGAGAAGCACTCACCCAGCAGCTCCTAGCCACTGGGGAAGGGAGTATTCATGGAGGAGATGCTCAGATGCAGGACCTCACAGCTTGCTCATGCTTATCCCGCACCATCCTGCTGGGATGCTCCAGAAAACCCCACTGGCACCAGCATATTCGCTTCCAGTTGATGCCATGGTGAAGGGCAGCCAGGCTCCTCCACCCGTTACCACCATCCTGTGACTGCTAAGGTGTGAGATGAGTGGGACAAGCTGGACCCTGGACCTGACATGACTGTGGCAGGATAGAGGCATCACTGCAGACCAGACTCTGCTCTCTGCAGAGCCCACCTGCTGCCGCTTGCAGCCTCCTTTGGCAAAGTGAAAAGGCAGCGCTGGGTCCCTGCCAGCCCTGCTGGCAACTGGGTCAGGTGGGTGGGAGCTGAACAGGAAAAGTAGAAAAAGGAAGAAGTGAGGGAGATGGCATGTACTTGCTTCTTGCTGGGGCAAGGATCCAAGGCCCCATGGGCCGGAGAATGAGTGGGGCGGGGCAGCCTGGTGAGTCCCGAGCCACAATGAGGTCACCCCAAGCCACAAATTCCAGGTCAGGCATGTGGACACACAGCAGCTTGTGAAGCTGGTAACTTTTGTCAGACCCTGCAGTAACTCACCTGACTATAAATCAGCTCTCCCTGTGGACACCGACCCCCTTGAATGTGGTGGAACTTGCTGCAATGTAAAGGTGGATTCACATACTCAGAGGGTGGATTCTTTATGGCTTTTCCACCTGTAATCACTTGGTTATGTTATCCATGCCCTTACGCACTCTAGGATTAGATGGTGCTGAACAAGCTGCGCTGACTTTGGGTTGCTCCATGGGATCTTCAGCTGCCTTTGAAACACAAATGAAATAACTGCAAAGCATCAGGTCAAGCTTATAGCACCCCGCACTGCTGATCATGGTCTTGTCACCCATCCTAGGGCTTCCCCCTGGATAACAGGGACAATTCTGGCCTTGCTTTCAGCTGTGGTCCCTTACATGGTTGGTACATGACCGCCCATGGAAAAAGACATCTCTATGCATTTCATGTGGGACTTGCTTCCAAGACTGGGTGATAATGTTCTGCCAACCTCTTTGCCAAGATACTTGGCTCAAGAGAAGTAAAATGAGCTAGATATGGATCTGGGCTCTCCCCCTGTGGCTCTCCAGTTTCCAGGAGTTCAGGCATAAGCCCAGTTACATGAGCAATGAGATAACATTACATCGCAGCTCTGTGGCCTGCCAATCCATGTGTTAGTCAACTCATTTCTCTAGGAATGGTGATGCCTCAGGCAAAGCCTGTATGACTCAGAAGGGAAAATATTAAGGGAAAATACTAAGGTTTTCTTTAATTCCACAACCCTGTTTATATCTGATCCTCCTTACTGAGACAGTCAGGGCTTCTCTGAGCTCTCAGGCAGCAGAGTTCTGGGACCCAGGTACAATACCATGTAATTTATATGATTGCTCCCTGCCCAACACCTAGTTAGCAAAGCACAGTCCTCAAATACCAGACATGAAGGAGCAGTGTGGCAACCTGCTTGCCTCTGCCCGAGAGAAAACTGGGCACAGAGCAGCTCCCCGTATTGCACCCAGAGATCTGAAAGAAGAAGTGCTTATTAAAAAGATGAGCTGTGACTGCAGATGAAGAGTCTCTCACACTACCTGCTTCCACTTCCTTTTGCTTCATTTCCCAGGACCAGCTTTGAACTGCATGTGGCAAATGAAAAAACCTGGTGATTGAATAATATTCTGAATCTGGAAATATTCTGATGCAAAGAAAGCAAAAATTCCAGGAAGCTGATGTGTTTGTTGACAGGCTGGGAGGGATATGATGCAAATAACTCCCTGCATGTTATTTGCATGTATTGAGGTGCAAAAATAATTCTTTACGCCAACTCTAAAGGCTTGCAGACAAGCCTGAATCCAGGTGTGATGCTGCTGAAAGGGTGCTGTTAAGCCATGGGGACATGACTGGGTCTACACAGATGCTGAGGCTGGATTTGGCCCTGGCTTTTTGCCTCATCACCCAAGCACACAAGAAACCAACTCAGCGCCTGATCCTGTCCAGGCTGCACTGGCTCATCCATGCAACCATCGGCTCCACATGGCCCTTGCTGATGGCGACACCCCTCCCCTCAGCTGGGATGCCGACACTTTCCTCCTGCTGCTTTTGAAACAGGGAAGCTTGTTTTCCTTCTGTGCAACCAGACTTTCAAGTCTGATTGTGACAGCCTCATCTGCGCAGGAGGAAGTTGGTGGGCAGAACAGGGACAGCTGTGTGTAAAAGGAGGATGACATTCCCAGTGCATATGCCCCTTTAGGAAGTAGTTGTGGTGCCTTTGAAGACACCCTAAGGAACACATAGGTCTCTTCTCTCTGAACAAAAAAAGACACCACTGGGAATGTGCTGTCACCTCTGGGCCACTCCTTAATCCTTAATGTGTCAAAATCAAATGTCAATGCTTGTAACAAATATACTCTAAAAACGAGTCAACACAGCCAGAGTGAAATCCCAGATTCCCATGTTGTGCTGCCAACAGCCTTGACCACGTTAAGAAAGCTGTATGCAAGCCAAAGCACAAGCGTGTGTGTGTCTGGGAGCCAGAGGAGGAGCTGGTTCCCAGCAGCGACACCTGGAACTCCTCACCCTGCACTGACCCTGGGCTACTTCCCACCTTTCAAGGGGAAAAAAACTCATTGTAAAATAAATCCTATTGTGCTTTGCAAATAGTTCCCAAACACAGTGTGATCTGTTCTGTTATGCAAAATGTGATGTCCTCATCTGGCCAGCAGAATGGTTAGCATTAAGCATTTAAAGCTTTTTTTCAACTTTTTTTTTTTTTTCCAGTTATGTACTGAGTCAGCACAAACATACTAGTGACACGCAAAAGCATTTGGAGTTCAGAACCAGCTCAGCTCTGGATGGAATGAAGAAAACAAATTGTTCTTGTTCTGGCACTAATGAAGCCTGGTTTCCAATGGACTCGAGTGTCGTGGTTGATTGGTTTTTAACTGCATTATGCAAAGGCAGCGGCACATCCCTGACACTTACAAGGTGCTGGGGAGCCCACACACGTGAGAATGGTTGTGGAGTGAATCAGAAGGTGAGGAGAAGAACAAGACAGGCCCCAGGGAACAGCCTGGTGTCTCCCAGAGGAGCTTGCTGGGATGATGAAAGATGCTCCTCTCCTCACCTGACACCGGCTCCCCACAGCAAAGGGCTGCTGCTCCCAAGCTGAGCCACACAAACAGGTTATGGGTGCAGTCTTCAAGCGCATTGCTGCAAAGTTGGCCACGGTAGCCAAGCTCACCCTCATTTCATGGCTCAGGAGCCATGAACATATCCTTCTTGAGGGGTAATCTGGAGGCAAGACTGGTGAGGACTTCCTGGCAGCAATCTTTTGTTTTAGTAAATAGCCAGGTCTTGGTGGAAAAAAATAACCATGGCAAGAACTAAACTATGAGAGGACAGTGTCTACTGTGAATGAGCCTTGCCCATCTGAGAAACGACCATGGGAGAAGTGCTGGAGAATGTGATGTGTCCTCGAGGAGGGCCAGACTGATCCTGCAGGTGGGGAATACGGAAAATATCCCCTGTGGGGCAGAGTCCCTGACAGCCCCACAATGCTCCTGGGGTGACCACTGTCCCCAATGCCATGCTCAGGAAGTGTTTAGAGCTGTGCTGCTAAACAGAGCCTGAGATTTCTCCAGTCAGCAGGGATCACTTAAACAGGTAAAAGAGCAAGCAGCAAAGCCTTCCAAACCCACATAAAATACTTAGTTGTTGAGCTTTTAAAACCACTCATGAGTTGTAATCAGAGTAGATTTTGAAACAAAACCTACTCCACAGTGCAAACCTCCACCAGCCACTCCCTTAGTGGGGTATGGGTTTCACCACCATTCATATCCCACTGGTGATCTCCCTCCCTGAACATCCCTTCCAGTGTGTGCACGGGTTCGGTTTGGTTTTGGGTACACAAAAAGAGCCCTTGGGGTATATGCATCATCCTTATATAAAAGTTTGATCTTCTAAGCTTCAGAGTTGCCAGATTTCAGCTGTTTTCCCCAGCATCTGCTATGCAAGAGCTGCCGACTCCTTGCTGTATGGCTGTGTGGCAGAGGGATGCATCTCCCTTGGGACACGGAGCCTGTTCTGGGTGTCTGTGAGTGGGAAAGGGACTGTACCCATAAAGGGTCTGAACTTGTTTGATTCTGGAGAAGTAGATCATCTGAGGGAGACGCAGTTTCCCATCTACATTGGAGGGATACCCCTTTTACTCAAAACATCCTGCCGTGACAGGTCTGCAAATGGGCCCTTAGTGTGCCCCAGCCTCACCAGCCCCAGGTGGTCTGGAACACCACAACACCCTGCACGCCAGTCCCGCTCTGGAGAGCCTCAGCTAGCTCTGATACCCTGCATGCTGGGCTGCTCCCGAGCACCCCAGGTATCCCTTGGCCCTGCTGCTCTAGAGCATCCCACCCTTCTGTCCCTGTCCCAGGACACCCTGTGTCCCCCAGGCCTTGTGCCCCAACACCTAAGCTACCCCAGGCAGCTTGCACCATGGGCTGCTTCCAGAGTGCCCCGGCCCCGCTCAGGAGCACCCCTAAACATCCCCAGCACTCTGCACCCTGATTCTTCTTCAGAGCATCCCAGACACCCCTAGGGACCCTGCACCCCGCTTGGTTCGCAGAGTTCTCCAGCACCCCTGCTTTGCTTTGCACTCGAGTGCCTGGGCTTGCACCCCGCATCCTGGCTGCTCCAGTCCCTCAGCATCCCCGAGTCCCGGCTCCGGGGTATCGGCATCGGAACCCCCCAAAACCCCCGAGTCCCCCGGCTCCGGAGGATCGGCACTGGAGCCCTCCAACACCCCCGGGCACGGCTCAGCACCCAGTGCCTGACCCCACGCCGGGCTTCCCCTCCCCGCATTCCACCCGCTGCCTTCCCCGGGCTGCCCCCCACCCCGGCACCGCCGGCTCCGTTACGAAACGCGGCCGGGGCGGGGCGGCGGCGGCAGCCAATGGGCGGCCCCGGCAGCTCCGCCACCGGCGCGCTCCGCCGGTGCGGCCCGGGGATGTCCTGCCTCGGCGGGCCGGGAGCCGTGGGGAAGATGGGCTGAGCCGGGCGAAGCGGAGCGGGGCGATGCGCGGGGAGCCGGCGGCGGCTGCCGGGGAGCGCGGGCACCGCTGGCCCTTGAGGGCAGGTCCCCGTCGTCGGCTGCAACTGCTGCGATGAACCGTGGCCGCCCTCGCCCGTCCTCCCCACCCCGGGGGGAGAGCCCCCTCCGGCAGCCCCTCGGCCCCGGGGGCGGGGGGTTGGAGCTGCTGCGCTGCCCGTCCTGCCTCCTCCTCCTCTGGGAGCCGGTGACCGTGTCCTGCGGTCACTCCTTCTGCAAGCCGTGCCTCGGGGGGACCGTGCCCTCCCGCTGCCCCCTGTGCCAGGAGAGGCTGAAGCTGCTCGGCGTCGGGGCGGCGAGGAGCAACGTGGTGCTCTGCGGCCTTCTGGAGAAATGCGTGGAGCCGGCGAGCCGGCTGGCCTGGCTGGTGGCACAGGTCCGGGACTGTGTCACTCGTGGGGACGCGCGGGAAGCACTGAGGATGGCTCAGAAAGGGATGGAGCTGGGTAAGCACCACCGGGCCCGAGGGGCTTGTGGAACCGGCTGGGGGATGCAGATGCTGGGCGCGAGGGGCCAGCTCTGCAGCTGAGACGAGGGTGCGCAGGCGGTGCCGCTGGAGCAGGCGGCTGTCAGAGTGGGACACTTTGTCCCAGCACCCCGGTGCCCTCTGAGCCTGCACTGTCCAGAGCTGGGACACCTGGGAAGCTGGAAGTGTTGAAAAGGCAGGGCTGGTGGGGTTGAGGAGAGGGGATCCAGCTGCTGGGCATTTCTCCCATGTCCACATGGGGTGCTGGGAGGGAGCGGGAGGCTGGGCAAGCCCCGCTGCTTGTCCTGGCTGTCAGGGCTGTGTCCCATCAGCCACGTGTGTCTGGCCTTAGAGAGCAGCTGAGGAGGAAAGAGCAGCGAACAGCTTCTTGTATCGTGCCACTCAGCAATATTTCAGGGCCACAGGAAGGGCTCTGCCCGGGGCGGAGGGTGGCCGTTATGTAAAAAGTTTGGAACTTTTCCAGTCTGGGGCAGACGTGTACTCACCCCCAGAGCCTGGCGAGGACACGGCTTTGCCCGAGCTCCTGCGCCAGCCCCATGGTGCAGGGCAGGGTGCAATGTGTGTGTATCCCCGGCCCCCATCTGCAACCAGCGTGGGCGAGACAGTTGTCTGCAGGGTCAGAATCAAGCCCGGGGGATTGATCTGCTTTGATGTGTGGCTGTAAGTGGATTTCTTGGAGAGTAATGCTTAAGTAAAAGGGGTTATACAATGTGTCTGGAGCAGGGGGTTGGGACAGCAGGGGCAGAAGGTCCTTTCTCCACCGGCGTTTCTATGACAGCAGTCAGTTCTCCTCCTGCAGTGCAGACACTTACTCATCGCCTGCTGTGAGACAAGTGCCAGAGGTTCAGGGTATGCCTGGAACCAAAGGGCTGAGCAGATTGCCTGGCCAATAGTGTTGGGAGCAGAAAGCAGGTCCCTTTATGCAATCTCCTGATGCATGTGTCTCATATGCTGCACACCCATCCTTCAACGCAAATGGATGTGCATGGTTCTCTAGTACTATTCTCCTTATTGCCAGGCTTTTGTCTGATTCGAGTGTACAATTATACATAAGTCTTTTTTAAAAGCCTCTGTGAGTGTGAAAAGGAAACATTCAAACTCTGTCCTCAGTCTTCCCTGCACGCTCCGTCCCCAAAGGACAGGGGAAGTCTGGCTTAGGGCAAGGAGGAAATCGCGATCACAGCCACAGCTCCTGTAAACGTGCACTTGCTGGTGCTGCTCAGGCTCAGCCACATGGGTGGTACTTTCGGGACATCTTTTCCAACTCCTTCAGCCTGCAGCCTGCTCTCAGGCCCATGCTGGGCCCATGAGAATGGTGGTATTTGTGGTTCAGCATTGCACTGCGGGCCAGTTTGCAGTGCCCTGCTCAGCCCAGCCTGCAGAGCCTCTCTCTTTGCTTAGGAGAAGATCAATTGTCAACTTTTTGCCTTCTGTTTTTTTAAGTGAACAACAACAAAAAATGCAGTGTAACATGTAATACCAGAGGCTTCCCGGCATGCCTGAAGCCAGGAGGCCAGGGAGCACTATCAGGCACTCATCAGCCATGGGGCTGCCAGCTGGCTTATGTCCCTAATGTCTAATGATATCATAGATCAAAAATAGCTGCAGCAGAAGAGAAATGCAGAACTCATAGCCCCATTTTACACATCTTTTTTTTTTTTTTTTCACCAAATCAGTTGCTTTATTGTCAGGCTGTGCAAATGTTCAAAGGAGTTTGCCCATGTGGAAAATTATCTCTAGACTTTGTACTCTATTCATCCCTACCTGTCATTAGGGGTGGGAATACTTCATCTCTGGAGGCATGCTTGTGGGACAGGGTACTGAGCAGCAAGTTCCCATGTTTCCTGACATGAGCCCTAAGGTTCTGGCTAACATTAGAAATGAAAGTAAGCTCTGAAGGATCAGGTGTTGCTCTGCTGCACAGCTCAGCATGGCCAGTGCAGCCTTGGTGCAGGAGCAGCTGGGCTTGGGTGCTCTGCTGCTCTCCAGGTTATGGTGGCACCAGGAAGAGAGCAAGGTCTCCCTGTGCTCCACACTAGACATGGGGGACAAGGAGGCAATAGCCGTGGCAGAGCTTCCTCCTCCACGATGAGATGTGGCAGTTGCCTGGTGGGTGCCTGAACATGGTGACAGCAGAGGCAGGCAGGGGTGTGCGCAGATGTTTGAACCAGGGCAGAAGGAAAGGCTGCCAGGGTTGGAAGCATGGGAGACATCATCAACAGTAAATGCACAGTAAATGCAGCATCAGTGCCTGCAAGTGGTGCCCAATTTATGGCACAAGGTTGGCCTCAGAGCCAGCATCCTTCAGGGCTACCACACGTGCTGGACCTACTGTTGTCCCATGGAGAGCCATGAGCCAGCATCTGTGACACTGGAGGCCTCCCCAGAGGGGCTGAGGAGCAGCAAGTCCCCAACCCCAGGCCTCAGCAGCTGTTGGGCGATGCTCAGAACTGGGTGCCCATCCCTGTTGCCTGAGCTGGAAAGCCAGCACAGCACTGGATATAGGTCACCTCTGTGGCAAGCTGTGATATAATGGGGTGGGTCTGAGAATCTCTGCAGTTCAAACCCACAAGCATCAGCACACGTGGTTATTCCATGAGTGCAGGCTTTTGGGGTGCTGCTTACTTGTATTCCCTGAAATCCTCCACCCTAATTCCCCTACTGGGAGTGCTCTTAGGAAGAAAGGTCTTTATGGGGTTTCCCTGGGGAAGGAGAGAAGAGGGCTTGTTATTTAGGAGCAGGCAGGAGCATGTGAGATGCCCAGCATTGTGACACTTGGGGTGTCATGGCCAGCAGCACCTAAGGGATCTGTGCCCCCCAGCACTGAGATCCCATCAGTGACATCTCGCTGACAAGGAACTGGATGCTCAGTTCCTTTCCTCTGTTTTGGGAAATCTCAGCCTTTTCTCATACTTGGAAACCCTGAGTCACATGATGGGGGCAGATCCTTGCACCCCTCCTGGTTTCTCCTCTGGCCTGGGAGAGCTGTGGCAGCGAGGTGGGTCTGGGAGGCTCCCTTCTGTTTTGGGAATTCAAGTCTCTAGCTGCAGGCTTGTTTGGTAACAGTGTTGTTGTAGCTCTGCTGGGTGAATCACATTGCAAGCCTGCTGTGGCAACAGCCCCTGTTTATGGTACAGCCTTTATCCTGCATCCCAGAGGGATGGGTGGGAGCCCAGATCCCAGCATGGCTGGGCAACAAGGCAGTGGTAGGGCCCCTTGTCCGAGGACATTTGGGAGAGATGGGGAAGAACAAAGGAAAGAGCCCTAAAGAGTTTAAAACTAGATATTCTGGGGAAATAACTTCCTTGCAGAGACTTATGAGGCCAGTGACTCCTGCTGAAGAGGAGCACCAGAGCTGGCTGGGCTCAGCATGAGGCAGCAGCACAGGGGCTGTCCAACAGTGGTGACATCTCCGTGGCCTCATCCAGCACCACTGCCTCACTATGAACTCATCACATGAGTGACGACATTTCTCTTTCCAGCCCCTGATGCCAGCTCCCTGCGGCTGTGCCGGGCAGAGACGTTCATGGCACTGGGGCAGCACCTGCAAGCGATGAAAGACTTGGACTCTGTGTGCAGGGCTGAGCCTGGAGAGCACGAGGTGAGTGGAGGGGAGGCCCCATGGGCTGACTGAGCTTGGAGCCAAATCTTACTGTACGGGAGCAGTTTTCCCCTTTCTTGAATTCTCCTAGCCATTGGATTCATCCTGCTTGGACCCATTAAGTTGCAAATCCAGGCTGCAAGCGCTGCGTTGCACCAATGGGAGAGGTCCAACACTGTCTCCAGTCCTTGCTGCCTTGCAGGCAGCGAGGGCATGTAGCCGTGCTGGTGCGCAGGATTTCGCCTGGGGGCTCGGGGAAGTGTTGGCTGGAGGCTGAGCTGCCTGTGTTGCAAGAAGAGTAAAATTTGTAGGTTAAGTTGAAGAAAACGGAAGTCAGAGTATTGGTCCAATGCCCTGTCAAAGGTGAACTTTTAGACCTCTTAATCTATTTCCAGAACAGTTTATTAATACCTGTAAGAACTAAGCTGAGGCTCAGTATGGATCAAACCTGTACCAACCATACAGAATTAGAAACTATGGAGAGCCGATCAAATCAGCTCCAGTAATATCCACTGCCATTGTTGTTAAAGCAAATCTCTGAGTATTTTTAGCTGCAAGGATCATTTTTAATGTCATCTGTTCCCAAACCTCTGCAGTGATCAAAGGGAGCAATTTCCACAGACTACACCAAGATAAAATAAGCAGAACATGAGGTGAAGCAGTCACCCTCACAACATGCAGAAGTTTTAAAATAAGCTTTATAAAGCACAATTCGCAAATTTGTGTGCACATCTGTGTCCATTTTCAGTGGATTTCCAGACCCTTAGCTCTACCCACTATTCTACCATTAAGTCTTCCTTGCAGATTCTGTACAGTATAAAGAGGAAAAAAACAGAGGTATACACAGTAGGTTCTGTCTTTTGCCCTTAGTATTAAAAAGATGGCAAACCACAAATGCTGGCATTAGGAATTCAGTCAATTCTCTTCTGCTGAGTTTCAAATGAAGATGCAGCTCTTCAGCAAAACTGCAGGCTGTATGCTGTAGATGTCTTTTGTTTGAGACACTATTAGAGAAAATGGTTGGGGACAGCAGCTCAATATGGTAACCATGTTCTGCTGAGGGATACCGCTTATCACGCGTGCATGTTGTTGATAATAGCCAAAATGCTCATTTTCTCTTGGGCCGAGTCCACATCCTCATTTTGTTTCTGAGCCACTCCTGTGCCAAGGCCATACAGCCGCCCACAATACTTTGCATCATCAATTGTATCCTCAAAAAACAACTGCAGATTAAAATAAAAAAGAAGAAACAGGTATTGTTTAATTGTGCCTTTAAATCAGAAAGCACCCAATGTTAATTAAACGGCTTATTTGACTTCAGCCACCTCTACAGTGCAACATGCAAATTAAAATAAGCACATAGATGAGGAGTAAGCAGCTATCCGCAATTCCTGTTATTGGCAGTTTGAAGTATGATGGCCACAAGGCTCAAGATAGATCCCTAAACAAAACAAAGACCACATTGTGCACATTGACATTTATGGATAGAAACTGGAAAAAGAGCCACAAAGAAGAATGCTGCAGTACCTCTTTCATTCTGAAGAATGCCATTCCTGTGAGAAGAGAGTCCGATCCTGCCTGGTGTTGTCGTCCAATTCGCTGCAAGTCCAGCTGATCTGCCACTTCTTGAAGGCCACCCTGCAATGAGAACAGATTTTGTCTTAGAATACCCACCTCTTACCAAAACTGCCACGCTTCTCCAAAACGAGAGGACAAACACTGGCTGTGATGAATCGATGCAGATTCCAGCTGTAACTGAAACAGCAGTAAGTATTGTTTGAGAATGCATAAATACTCTTCTCAAATTTAGGCACCTTGCTTTCCTGCTGCAGATGCATGAGATGACTGTGAGTACATTCATAAGTTACAAATAATGGACCTTTCCCTCCCTTTCCTCAACCAAGGCTGATCCAGTAGATAAATTACTTTCAACCTTCTGAGTGCCTACCAGTTAAGTCATGTCGTAGTACCTCATATAAGAAATACTCCACCTTGTACAGGGAAGATAATTATGCTGAATTATCTTGTGCCTGAAATTACTGATACGCAAACTAGAAGGTTATGGCAATGTACCCTATGTAATACATATATAGATAAGTCTAAAACTGGGGCAGCACTATCTATTAGATGCAGATTTAGTCACAGCCTTTACACGTGTCCCAGTTTTAAGACCTGACAGACACAGCAGTTCTGTCCCTGGGCTCACTGTACATTTACAGTGGTGATGCCCATCCATCACTTGCTCGGGAGATAAACGTACCTTGAGGTTTTTGCAGCTCTTCATTAAGTACTTTACATCATAGATAGATGGAAAGAAAAGGTTCAAGATATGGAAAAATTCATGTTCCTCTTCTGGTAACCTGGAATCTGTCAACAACTTCACCATGTAGCCAAAATCATAACCGCTGAAAACAAAAACATTCAGAAACCAGATAAGCAGGCAACACCTATACTCCATTGGTAGCAATGTCTCATTTTTCAGAAGAGTTTTACAAGCTATAGCTTTCAAACCTTAACATTTTCTGATAGTCATAAAACTCCTCTGGATCAGAGCCAGAATTCATCCTGATCATCTGTGTCAATGCAGGACTTTTAAGTGTTCCCTGGGTGCCTCTGCTAACCTCCTGCAGAACACTAAGCAACTGGGAAGAACATACTTCTCTTCCCAGCACTGCAAGTGTCTGTAGCTATAGGCAGTACAGAAAGGCAGGAAACCCTGTAAGCATCGGTCACCACCACCTCCTCCTTCCTCAAGTCCTGTCACTTGTGATGACATGAAGGCACAGAGGCTGGGTAATGAAGTTGCTTGAAAGCAACCAACTTGCGCTATAAGAAAGACCTCTTAAACTACACAGATTTCTTCCTCTGTGTAGACAGAAGATAGAAGCTGAGAATATCAACATTGTAAGGAAGAAGATACAAAAACCTTACTTTACAATTCACACAAGTTACCAAGTGTAGAAATGACATTTATTAATAACTTCTTCCATAGAGAAAGACTAACAGCAGAAGGATTTGCAAGCAACGTATACACAAAATTCACATCATATTAAATGCCAGTGCAAACTGAAGTGCCAAGTGTCCTTACTTTGGCCTTTGTATCTTTAAGCTTAAGAACTACAGAGCCGCTAATTCTTCTCCTTAAAATCTTGTCAGTCTCCCTGGACAAAAGCAGCAGTATTTCAATCAAAACGAGGTTTCTCACTTCACCACGTTAATGACCATTGTGGACCTACCTGTGGAAGGACAGCCATTTCACACTGTCACTAAGGACGACCCCCGATGTCATGAGCAACTCAGCAAAATGCAGAGTATCAATCCCTTCTTCTTCATGCTTCTGGAACTGCAGCCCAGAGCTGGCAAGGAGGTCTATGGAATCTTGAGAGTACATGTCCTCCCTGAAGGAGAAAAGCAGCTTTACCACATCAGACTCATTTTAGAGAGATTCTCTCCACACTGCATTTCAAAAGTTGATGTGACCAGTAGACTATCCCCATGTTCCACATTTGTCTCTCTGGAAAATTCAAATTGAATCCGTTTTAATATGGCTACTGCAGCCTCCTACATCCCAAACAAGCTGTTCTGCAATTGTCAATAGTTAATAATGCAGATACTAGTGCAAATTCCAAGGAATCCACCTCCATAGAACTGAATGATGTTTTGAAAAATGTCACTTCTGCACAGCAAACAGAAGCACCACAGATGACAGCATGGAGAAAAGGGGAGTTCTCCCAGAGAGGAAGATGCACAACTCTAAAGCACCAAGCATCATTCCTGCCTATATTTTTCTTTTTCACTTCACAGCACATACCGCCTTATCATCATCTCCGGTTCCATCCCTGGGAGTAAATGAAATTGCATAATCCTTGACTAAGGGAGGAGGACAGGGATGAGCAGTGATGTGCTTGGTGGAGAGCTGAGCAGGAACCTGACTTCTATACCAGTTTGCTTCATTTAAGGGTGATGGGGGAGGGAAGGACGTGACAACACACAGAGCAAAATTCATCCCAAACATGATAATAGAATCAAATGAAGTGATCACACCATGAAAACCACTTGGCTCCAATTTCAATACTTTTAAGATGCTCACAAATTTCTGGAATTAAATAACTGGGTTAAAAAAAAATGTATGATCTGCACATACTATCTATAAATTTTTGTAATGTTTTCCAATGACAGTTCCATAAAAATACTGATTGATGTCCTATAAATGTCTGGCTTTGCCAGATAAACCCTTGTTTTGTTTCCAGGCAGATCTAGTGGCAATTACGCTGAGTTTGTCTTTACAATTAGAAGGGAAGCAATACTGGAACTTGTTTCAACTTTAACCCAGGACATTGCAGTATGGAGAAGACAAGAACTGCCACACTCCATTGAACAAGATTCATTCTCCTGAACAAGTGTGATGATTAAATCTATTATTTTTTTCTTTAGATCCCAGCTTATATTTTAGCATGGATCTGTAGAGACATATTGTTGGTTTTGCTGAAAACAATATATCCATTTATTCTAATAGAAAGAAATTGAGTTAATTATATATAAACAAGTAACAAATTAATTTTTATATATAAATATACACATAAAGTTTAAGACTGTAACATTGTTCTAGAAAAAAAGTTTAAGGCACACATAGTTATTGGGGATGGCCTATTTATTACAGGAAAGGGTATTAAGGATGAGATTTAAACATAGCTTTGACTTCCAGAAATACTGCAAACTCCTGTCAAGCCAAAAGAGGTTCCCACATAATCTGTGTCAGAATCTGAATTTTTATTGCTCAGAAGTAGCCACTGATGATGGACACTTGCATTTGCCAAAGAAAAGCCTCACTTCAACAGAAAAGAGCAGACAATAATTCCCTAGCTTAAGAGACTCACGTGAGGTTGAATTTGAAGTTAAACTGCCAGGTGTTGACGCCAGAAGGATATTCTCCTTTCTCATTTGTGAAAGTTAAACCCAGCTGGATAATTTTCAGAAGGTCAACATTACACCGAAGGAGCTGATATTGATAGTCTATGGAACTACGGAATTCACCAATTGGCCTTACAACTACTCCAGGAAACTCTGTGTCCTAGGAGAGAAGAGGAAAATTTATTTCATCACTCACTGTATCAGGAATAGTTATGATAATTCCATTAGTGATCACACCTATTCAGTTCCATGCTTACAGGTCTTTGAACTGCATTCTGTGAATTATTCTGTAAAAATTACTTATTCTTTCTCCTTTTCCATATTCATACAGATTTTAAATGCCTACAGATCAGACATGAAAAGAAAAAACCCTACACAATTTGTTAACTATTGCATTCATTCATTACAGGTAACCTTTCTTTCAGTTTTGTTTCCTTCCGAAGTCATCCACACAAAGTCATCCAGCGCACATCCCTGTACAACCTAAACAGCTTTCTCACAAAGAACTAACCCTCTCATTTTCCCTCAATCTAATAAAATGGATGCGTATTTATTTATTCAGTGTTCTTTCATGTTCTAAATACAAGTTAAATTTAGCACTCTGACCATCTTCATTCAATAGTCCAGACAGTGATAACCTTCCTTGGTTTTGAGGAACAGCCAATTAACAAAACATTACAAAAACATTAACAAAAACTGCTGCCAATCCAAACAGACCTTAACAACAGAGCAAATATCTATCAGATGAAGGATGTTTTATTTGGGCACAGACTGTGTGCTCTCTCTGCCAAAACCCAAACTTTTAAACTAGTTTTGCTCTCAGACTGGGTCACGTAACTTGTACTGATTAGAGCATATGCAGAAACTTCCCTGCAGAATCCCTGCTGGGTATCTGACAACATTTTTCCCTTGTCCAAGATCTTTTTGTGTCCACTCTTACAGCGCAGCCACCAAAAGAGGTCATAAGGACACTTTCAGTGAGGTCTAAACAGAAGCAAGAAAGCTCATTTCCTATTGACATACGATAATAAAACATCATATTCACTCACACAGCTGTGTTCTACACTGAAACACCACACACTCTGCAGGGCCAATGGGTTTTGTGCCACGCTTTTATTAAAAACTTTTCATATCTTGAAGTTTAGAGCTCCTAAGCAAAGCTGGCGTAACTTACAGTATCGTAACTAAAACCAGTTATTTATGTAACTAACTGGCTCTGGCCAAGCAGACACAGACTTGTAAGAGTATGAAGAGATTCTTCCAACCTGGGGCAGATTCCAGTGATCTTAAATAAAACTTTCTGAACACACTGTCATACCTGCAGCCAGGATATTTTTCTTGCCTAAGAATCAACATCTGACCTCGTGAACAAGGAGGCAGCCCAGCTAACTAGTTGTCACTTGCAGGCCATTTGTCCTACAGGACCATGGCATCTTCCATAACCAGAGAAAGACGTTCAAAGGACAAATACACTGGTGGAAAACTAAAGATTTAAACCCCATTGTACATCTGACCTCTTTCATTTTTTCATTATGAATAGGTAAACATTAAGTGAATTCAGGTTTTCAAGATGGTCTCTCTCCTCCTCCATACACAACACTACTTGTGCTCAATTCTGGAAAGCTTCTACCGAACTGCTATTTTTTCAACACTTAACTTCTAGCTCTGTTTGACTGGGGATAGGGGGAAATCATTTCTTGCTCAAGAACCAACTTATTTCCCTACCCCAAAAAAAAAAAAGCCCCTTGAGTAAGGCAATTACATCAAGTATATTTACATCAAGTATTTACCATTGCAATGTAGCTGTAACTTAGAACAATCTCTCGAATCTTTCTCATCTCTTCTTCCAGGTTGTTTGCCCATACTTCACAGATAACCTGGCTGTTCTCTGCAAGGGCTGCCGGCATCTTGTAGGGACCAGAGTAAAGGCAGCAGATGTTGAATTCAGATGACAGCGTAGAATTGCAAGCTGTGCGACCTTATCAGCGTGCTGCATTAAACAGATAAACAAATAATGCTTTACAAGAAGGCAGATCTGCACATAAGAAAGAATGCTCTGTCAGTGTCAGTCATACTGCCATTTTCATCTTCAAACAGCCCATTAAAAGTTTACAACAAGTTTTTTTCCTGCTTTGATCAGCATATTTGCAGAAGTGAACGAGAAGAAAAACTAGAGCATCCCTTCAGGTGACAAAAGTGGATGCACCATTAACAGGCCAGTTATTTACAAAAAGAGTCATTCTCCCAGGCTTTCTTATTTTACTGGTATAAGCTCTGACACTTTGGGCGTAAAATGTAGGGGGAAGAGGAGGGAAACTTCCCATTTGACATTCAGCTAGTGCGATAGTTTTTAAAAACAGCGGCAGAACGCTTCACAGACTACATTTATCGACATGAGCTCCTCTGAGACACTCTAGTGAGGTACTTCGGCCTGCGCCAGCGGCAGTCCCAGCGGCGCTACCCCAAAGGCACACCACCGCTCGTTCCTCATCTCCGGCCACAACGCGGCCACAACGACCCCGCAAGCGCTTCACCCGCGGTCGGGCCCGGCGCGCCCCGGGGCTGCCTGCGCTGGCCGGCGGGACTTACCGCAAGCGGCACAGCTCAGCCCGCCGCGGGGGTCCCCGTTCCCGCAGCCCACCGACAAAGGCCCCGCCGCCGCCAGCCCGGCGCAGGGGCCCACCCGGCCACGGCTCATCCCGGCGAGGAAGCGGGAGGGCCCCTTTCCCTTCCCTTCCCTCCCCTTCCCTCCCCTCAGCCGAGGGGTCCCGCCCGCACCTGCTCGCGCGCCGCCAGGCCCCGCCGCTCGCGCTCCGGGAGCCGGGCCGCCCGGCCGCTCTAGCCCTCAGTCCCCCCCGCGACTCGTCTGCTCCGGCGCTGCCCATCGCTTCCCGGTCCCCACGGTACCTGCCCGGAAGCCGGGGCCGGGGGGAGGGACGGGGGGGGACCCCGCTCGCCTCCGCGCAGGCGCGACGCGGCCCCGGGAGGGGGTGGGACTTCCGGTTTTGACGGCTTCGCTCTCGCGAGAGGTGCGGCCGAGCGTCAGAGGCGCGCGGCGAGGTGCGTTGCGGCGCGCGCCCGCGCCAGGGCCGTGCGCGCTCCCGCGGAGGGGCGGGGCAAGGCAAGGCGGGGCGCCACGCGGGCGGTGTGGCAGTGCGCCTGCGCGAGCCGCCCTGCTCTGCCGATGGCCCCGCCCGCGCTCGGAGTCCCAGGCTCCCGGGCGGCCGTAGGCTCGGTGCCCCCCGGCCCCAGCGACCCGGTTCCCGGGGGCAGGGGCAGTGCCAGGCCCTGGCTCAACGTCCGCTGAACAAATCGCGTCCACCCGTCCCTCCCCACAGGATGAGGCCCTTGGGCTGCGGCCTCCGGCAGGCCTGGGCTGCGGCGGGGCTGGAGCCTCCCCGCGGGCTCGCAGGCCTCGGCCCTCAGGGGGTGTATTTGTCAGGTCTTATTTTTCATTAGTTTGCCGTGAGAATAAACTGCTGCTGTCCTGCCGTGTGTTGCTCACACGTCCTAGTGCCAAGCAAGCGCGTTAGCTTAGAAGTCGTTCAAGTACCTACTATGTCAGCGGACTTCTAGGCTGACTTACCGTGTTCCAGAAATGTTACTGTACTTAAATTAGCAACAGAAGTTTGTATCCGGTAAAGCAGCATAACATAATGTACTGTGTGGTGTAGCTGATGCTGACGGCAGATACTGAATTTATTTGGAAGCTTATCTACTGCTAATAAAGCTTAGATAGTCCTTCCTTACTTTTAGACTGCCAGCTGCTGGACAGGATTGCATCTATTATAAAATACTGCAGTTCTGGTACTGCTGCGAATAGTTATGTCTTTCACTGCATCTCAGCTACTTGCCTACCATTTCGATACAAGTATCTGGGAAAATAAATCTTGGTGTTTTGTTACACTTCAGATGTAGTTCAGTACATTGGGTTTAATATTCATACCTCAGCAGAAACGTAACTTTTAGAAAAGAGGTTTTTCTGAGCACTGCTGTCTATCTAGTGACCTTGATGCTGTCAGCATCTTATGACATCCTATTATTGAATGCTGTTTTGATTCAAAGTCATCTTCATAGGTGATAGTTGCTGTTTTGCCTTCTCAGCTCTGCAATCTCTTGTACTGTGTAATTTATACATCATGCAATATGTTAGGTCGGCAGAAAGTAATCACCTCGCTTCCCATGGCCACTGGAGTTTAGGATTTTGTAGAAGAAAACATATGTTGTTCGCAGGTAAATATAGCAAGTTAGGTTACAGCACTGTGTAAATATAAGGTTAATTTTTTTTTTCCTTAAAGAGTTCAGAGTAAAATGCACGTATTATTTTTCTTGCTCATAAACCCAGCACTTGAAGGTATCCTGCTATCCAGGGGAAAAAGGGAGGATGAATCTTCTCAGGATGCTGAAAATGCATGCCTTGCTACTCTAATAAAAAATGTTGCAGGAAATAATCACCTGGTAAATATTGCTTGTAATGTTTAACATTTTGCATGTCTTTTGGAAAAAAAAAGCACTACTCAAGGATGTTTACAAGCAGTGATGGTGAAATCTAGAAACATATTTTGCTCAAGGAGATGGGTTTGTTTTTTCAATAATGGCTTATTTTCAAGATGGCTAATAAAGATGAAGAACAGCTGGAAGGGGCATCCTGCTCTTTTAAAAAGTCCCAAAGTCCTTGTATTTGGAAGTTACCAGACTGGCTTTCAGGTCCAGTACTTCAAAGCAGGTTCTTGAAGAGTCCTCGCACCCTCTACATGGTTCTGTTAAGACCAGAGGTAAAAAAAAGAAGTGTGTGTAGACCTGCTACATGATAAGGTGGAACAAAGGGCTTTAGTTCTACGCTTTCACATTACTCAGTTTGAGCTGCGTGTCCTGGATCGTGCCCTGTTGAAAGGGTTGTGCATTATCTTTTGAGCTTAGTAACAGCACTACAGATTGTAGAACACTTATTTATGGAAATCTTAAAACAGTAATTGAGAGTTGAAAGATGCACATATTGCTGAACGGGTTTGAACCATAACAGCAAGGCCATCATTTCTATCTTCCTCACCCTTCTGCTGCTCCACAGAGGTTTCCAAAGCGTACCGCTGCAGAGCTAGGCGGTGGCACACTCACGTGCTGGCAGATGGTTAGAAACGTCATTCAGACTGCAGGGCATTGAGGATTGGGTGAGGTGTGCCGAGTTCAGATTCCCCTTCGACGTCTGAGGAACTCCTGGTGTGGGTTTGTACAGTCCTGAAAGAAAATTCAGAATTTTTTTCCTAATGTTTTTTCGAACAGTAACTGTTACAAAAACTGAGTGAACAAAGATAAATTCTTTTATGAACTGTCTCATCAAAAAACCTTTCTGCCAAGACGTCAGACTTCTCATGTGCCTCAGCAAAGATTGCACCAGCACTGGAGGGTCTGTGGTGCAGAGGCCAGGGCAGGGCACAGGCCAGCCAACAGACTGGAGCAGCTTTGCAACTACTGCCAACCTGCACTAGAAACAGCCTTGCAGCAGGAAGAAAGTTACGCTTACATCCTTATGACTAATATGCTCAGCTGTCTGTTCCTGTGGGGTGTAAATAGTTCAGAGGTAACTGAACAGCAATTAAAAAGAAACACTGAGGTCCGTGAGATTTCAAATGCTTCTCTGTGCCAGCACTGTTCCCTGTACCTTCAGAGAAAAAAAAAAAAGTGATCCTTTCATTAATGATTCAAAGTGGTTAAGTCTATCTGTAAATTGATCAATCATCTGTAAAAACTGATGCTTTGGCCCTTAGAAATTCAGGCTTTGCTCAAAGTTAAGGCTGCCTTAACTTCCATGCAGATGTTAAGAAAATTAGCAGGCTCCTTGAACAGAAGGATGAGATAGAACTATATTTTAAATTTTATTAACATCAGTTCCATTAACTTGAAGATAATAATTCAATGCATATTGCCTATGCTCATTCACTTTCTCATGCTCACGTGTAGCAGTAAGAAATCATGACGTTTATGCTAATGGTGCATGAGCTGTTTCCAAAGTATGTGCTTACAGCACAGGGTTCTAGCAGAGGGTAAGGCACTTGTCACTGCAGGCAACTTATACCTCTTATCCTTCCACTTCTCATTCATTTATTTAATGTGTGGTGTCTTGCCTTAAGACTGCAGAAAGATGTCAGCAGGTGGTGGTAAACCTGTGTAACTGGATCAGAAGCTCATGTACTGTGTACAGGCAAGAACAAGAGGTATCAGTGGGCTGAAGTGCAGCTTTTAACCGCATAGTATATAGCTTTGTCCAAGCTATTGATGTCAGGCAGAGGTCAGGGAAACCTTATAATCTTCTCAGACTTCACACAGTGTATAGAAAATGACATTCCAGGAATTGTGGAGCATTGGCAGCTGAAGTTGATAAAAAGTAGCAACAACAGAGAATCCAAACCAATAGTTTTTAAGCAACAAGTACCAGAAACTAGGGGAACTACGAGACTACTGCCTCAATAGCAGCAGCACCATGTTATGGAATAGAAACTCTAAGGAAAATCCCTCCTAAGCTAAACAGCGTGCAATGATTAAAAAAGAAGTATATGAACCTCCGTAACAGCTAAAATAGGAAATGTAAATCTGAGCTGATTTGGTGGAATTAATGGGCTTAAGCACATTTCTTAAACTGTCTAGAATATAATTTTTGAATACCAGATGGATTATTCTCACTGGTCACAGCTATGCTATTTGGCATATTTCTTTTCATTTTTATTCCTGAAGACATCTTCAGCACAAACATTATTCTCTTCCTCAACATTTTTATATTCTCATCCTTAGTCCCCATGGCAGGCTAAGAAAGAGACATTTTCTGAGTTTACTTCCATATTCATCCGCCAACATCTGACCATCAGGCCAAACACAACAATAAACCTACAAATTCTAAGAAGAGTCAGACATCCATATGTATCCTCCTGCATCTGCCCAGGGTATTCAGTACAGACAAACTTACAAACTTCTACAGGCAGTAACTAGGTCCATATGGAGATGGCTTTGGAGCCTTTCTTTTTAAATTATGTAACAGCAATCTGTTCTCACCCATGGAGTCCCAGTATGTACCATATATAGTAGATAATCTTCAAATGTGTATGATCTTCAGCTTCTGAAAATTAGAGAAGGAAACCTGTATATATGAGCACATTTTGCAGTTGCAGAAGGCATTCAAGTGCCATAGTGCTGCATACAGTAAGACTTGAGAATCAAAAATGAGTATTAGTGATCTCACAATGATTTCTTCAGTCACAGGCTGTAACCTTGTATGTGGAAGAAGTTCTCCCCAGACAGGCTCTACTTCAACTCTACTGACTTTGCCTTAGTTTGTAAATAAAAAGAGAATGTAACCTCATGCTTTAGAAAATGACAGTAATTGGAGGAGGTGAACTTCAGAAAAACAAATATACAGTTCCCATGTTAGTGTCCTGAAAAATAACCAGATTCAAAAGAAGATATGCATAAGAAAAGAAACATGATTTATAATAAAAATTGTCCCTTATCTGAATTCTTACATATGTTTTCTGAAGTCCCGGAGGCTTTTAATACTGCCATTAGGTTCCTATACCCATTACTCATTACTCAGCAACTGGAGAGCAGTAGGACTGCCTCTGGCCAAGGATTTGAGATCCCTGTCAATTACACTAGTGCAAAACTAGTGATATGCAGCAGGCAATGAAGTTTTCCAAGTTGCAAAACAATGAAGAGTTACTCCAGCCTTGTGAAACATCTGGTGGTGAGAAGGAGGAGCTAAGAGCAAAGTGTTTGCTGGTATCAGTGCACTGTGAAAACTGAAAAATTAGGCCTTTGAGAAAAAGCTGGAGAAGACTGATAAAAAGGAATAATCTTCCCCAAAAGGCACTGAGAGCTGGGGAATTGCCAAAAGGAGCATGAAGTCAGCAAAAATCTGCAGCAACCGGGGAAAATGTAAAGGTAGCAGGGCAAGATTGTGACCATCGACTCACAGGCCACCTACCCCAGTTATACCACTGTCTCAAAAGAACAGAGTATGCGTAGTAATTTGCACAGCAAGCGAGGATGTATTAACCAATCATACAGGTGAATAACAATGCATATAATATTAGAAAACAGAGTAATTAAAAACTTTGTGTATAAATAACTGATGATGCAGGATGAGGGTGTGCATGTTAGGAAGAGAGATCCCCCATGCACCCAGCACTGCAATAAAGAATGCCTGCCCTCTAAAACTTCAAACCAAGTCTTAGAGGGTTTATTTTGCAACTGAATTTTATGGACCAGTAGGCAGAAGGTTGAAAATGAGCTTGTGCTCTGATGTAGAAGTAATAATTCTACCCAACCCCAGCAGATGCATCATGTCAGAGAGGATTAAGAGGCCAATTTCTGTATTGTATTTGAGGTCTCAGATTCGTAAGGTGAATCCTTGTAAAATAACTAAAATAACTATTGCTTCTCTGGGCACTTAGCTAAATACAGAGTCCTTGTCTGGACAGCGGAGGAGTCACGCTGGGCTTACTGAGAGGGCTTTAAACTAGGTCCAAAGGGAGAAGGGGACAAAACCAGGTTTGCTAGAGAAGCACCTGGGT
>JAVSBS010004424.1:0-20574 GCA_033124195.1 Coracias cyanogaster | reverse complement strand
TCACTTTCCTGTGATGCTATTTGAGAGTATCTTGTGCACTTGAACTAAAAATAATTTCCTTTATTGCGTGGAAGGGACTGTAAGCTTTTGGAAGCTGTATGGTTTGGTAATTATATCCTTGTCATGCAGTTGTCAAGCTAACTGACTTTTCCACTTGGTCTAAGATTGGGTAGAATTTGTTCTTGTTAGTCGTAATAAAAGAGAGCCAACAGTAGCACCGGGAGGGATCATATTCTTCCTAATGTTCTTTGAAAACGTAACTGCTTCAGATCATTGCAAGACATGTGTGCGATACGTAATTATCACTGTAAATGAGGCTAATTTGCTTACTTTCTTGTGGCTTGGTATCTTTTATCCAAAATGATCAGACACGATAGACAAAAGAGAATTTTAGTTTATAATCTCAAGAAAACAGAGGGGTAAAATGAGGAAATGAAATTATTCCATGCATTAGTGGTGAATGCTGAGCAAGGTCTTACATAGTGCTCTTTTTATTCTGTTGATACAGCAAGATCTCTCTTTAAAAAGTTTTCAGGTGTTTCATTGGCTGAAGTTGATTCTGATTTGTGCCAAAAGCTGCTACAAGTCCTCAGCTGCTAGAGACTCTTTTCTCTAAGATATGACTTTAATTAACTGTTTTTTTCCAGTAATGCAGGCTGTTTCTGTATCAATAGAGCTCTGCTTTTGGTTGGTTACTGTCTTTACCATTTAATGATTGTTTCGTCCTTATCAAAATACTGAAGTTATGAGAAGGATAAACATAGTTGTAAGTGGACAGAGTACCTTGTAAATACTGAGAAAGTGTAATGTATATACATAGCATAGTGTTCTGTGCCTGTGATGGAATGAAGATGAGTGTTGGCACAGTGCCATTGTAAGACGGTGCCAGATGCCAGAGGCACGCAGCATGATGTGCTATTGAGCTGAGCCGCTGCCCCCCCCGTACCCTGCTGCGGAGCCGTGGTTTCCTAACACCATGCCTAGGCTAACTTTTGTCAGGTACTACCACACGTTCACATTGGTAAGAATGTAAGAACCTCACCAAGAACCTCGCTTCCAGCTGAAATGCACTGATGTTAATACAATAGAGGGAGAATTCTTTAAAAAACGTGTAAAGACCACCAAAAAAAACCCACCCAGGGCAACACCATAGCTAAAACCAAACCAAAACACAACAGAAAACCTATAAAGATGAAACTAAAGGATTTTCAAGATGTGCTTTGATGCTGTTCCATTTCCTTCACAAGCTCTTCACATAATCAGTAGAACACAAACTATTGTGACTTGAAAGTGCTGCAAACACATGAGCCAAGCAAGCCCTGCCCTAGTCACGGTGACTGTACCCAGATGAAACAGGGCTCACGCTTACAAATGCATACTGTATCTAAACTTTTCTGCCCTTCTGCAATTTGCCACAGGTTCATCTCAACCTTCACCTCTCCAATCACATCCCAAGACATATTATCTATGGCTTTTACTCCAGTGAAGGCGAAACAGATGAAGAGCAACCTGATTATCTTCTCTTTTCTTTTGCTTTACCTGAAATATCAAAAATACTTTTGGAGGCTTTTTTGCTGAAGTTCTATATGAATTACTCTCAACCTCTTCACTGAAAATACTTGAGATGCATACTAAACTTTGTCAAGATGCTGTATAAAAACCTTTGAAGTGTCTCTTAAAACAGTCATTAGAGCAAGATCTAAGAAAAGTAATACTAAATATGTTGTTGATTTTTTTTCTTCTCCTTTGAAGTCAGGCTCTTCTGAAGCCTCACAGACTTTATGGCACTTGATCAGCAAAACCACAGCCTGTGTCCAAAGCACGTGGCAGTAGTACGCTATGAAGGACATGCTTAAATAACCACATGGTAACCACGTTTCAGCTGTTCTCGACTGTTGAAAACGAAAATCCCCTTACATTACTAAACGTCTTTTGGCCTCATTTTGCACGGGGGGAATTTATCCTGAGGGGCCCTGTTCCTTGGAAAGTGCTTTTAAAGTTCACGGGTACTTCACTTGGTTTGCTCGGGACAGACGGCTGAAGCGTTCCCACCGACTTGCCAGCCCTGATCCTTCCTCCAACGGCAAGCGCCGCCACACAGGCCACAGCTGCCGGCAGGGCAGAGCAGGCCGGGCCGCGGCCCTCCCCGGGGCTGCCGGGGGCAGGAGCCGGCGTTTGGAAGAGGAAGGCGGGCGCCTCGGCCGCTGCCGAGCGCTCAACAGTGACGGAAAAGACACCGGCGGGCAGGCAGCCGGCACCTCACGCTGAGGAGCGCCCGCAGTGCTCACCACGGCGGCGGGGAGCGGCGACCTGGCGGCAGCTCCAGCCGCGAGGCCCGCGGGAAGGCCGCTGTGGAGGGCAGGCCCGAGCGGCGGCCTCAGCGCGGCGGCGGAGGAGCCTACCCACCGCTACCGACAACGCTCGCCTGGGCCCAGTCCCTCCCCCGAGCAGGGGCGCTACGAGCGGGGCCCGCAGACCCTCGGCCGAGCCGCCGGCGAGCGGGCCCGCCGCGCAGCACCCGCGCTGCTGCCTCCCCTCCCACCCGCAGGCGACTCTTCCAGCGCCGTTCGGGGACGGGCCGCTCAGCGCAACCGGGCCTGCCTGGAAGCGGGGACGCGGCGGGCGGCACTCTCACCGGCCGGGGAGAAGCTGCTCGCAGCCGCGGTAGGGGTCGGCCGCCTCCCCGCCCCCGAAACGGCGAGCGGCGCGGGCCCCGCGCCCTATCGGGAGCAGGGGGAGGGCGAGGCTCCACCCCGCTCCCGCCGCTTCGCGCCAGACCCCGCCGGCCTTTACCTCCCGCCGCTCGGCTCGCTGGCTTCCGCCGACGGCGCGGCGGCCGCGGGGTCGGGGAGCTGCTCGGCGGCGGCCAGGGAGAGGGGGAGGCTCTAGCTGAGCGTGCGCCGCGGGGACGCAGTGCCGCTCTCCGTCCGGCCGGGGAAGAACAGCCCGGGCGGAAGGAGGCTCTGCACCGGCCTGCCCCCTCCCTCCCTCTCGCTGCCTGCCCGGGGCCCGCAGCGCCGCCCCAGCCGGCTCCCGCTCCAGCACGCCTAGCCCGGCCGCACCCGCTGCCGCTTGCCTCGGCAGCCGGGCCTGCGGTGGGCGGGGGCAGCGGCCGCACCCGGCCTCGGGTGACCCGGTTGGCAGCTGCCGCCCGGGCCTTTCCTCTGGCGTGTTCCAGGCTCTCGGAGGCACCCACAAAACAGAGAGCGGCTGATCGCCAGAATGCGGATTTCGTGCAACCGGAACGACTCGGCACTTCTACAGACCAAGTAAATTGCAAATTCGGATGCCAGGCGGGATTATGCTACAACGCAACTAATTCTTCGGTTTTAGGAATATTCTTTTTAGAAAGAAGAACCGAAATGTGCACACACTCACTCGTAAAAGGGAAACCCTCCCACTCAAGGGTACCTCAGAGGTTTGGGGGCCACCCGTACCTGTACCCAGAAGGAATGCTCGCTCACAAAAGCGGGGCTGAGGGCTCACTCAATCCCGGGGAGTTGCCTTGGCCGGCATCCCAAGCCAAGGGGAGGGTCCACAACCGCAGAACGCGTTTGCCCCGAGGGAAGAGACCAAAACGGGCTCTCCGGCGGGGCTCCACTGACTCCCGCCCGGGTGCGCGCCCCGGTCACTCACTAGCTGGGGGCAAGCGCACGGCGGAGGCGCGGGGTGGTCCTTGCCAGGGCGGCTGCATCTGGCACCGGGGGGCTCGCCGGCACCCGCCCCCCCACCTCCCTGCGAAGGGGGCATTTCAGAGGGAAAAGGAGCGGGGACTCGGGAGCGGGGGCAGCGTTTGAGGGGTGCCGCCTCCGGCCAGCTTTGGGCCGGCAGCGGGAGTCTCTGCCAAGCGGCTCTCCTCCCGGGGAGGCGGCCCTCGCCGCCTTCAAAGTGGGTACCGGTAAAACCTGGCCGCCGATACAGCTCCACGTCGAAACGGGTAACTCCACCGGTACGGGAAAACCAGGGTGACGAAACTGACCTCGCCTGCAGAGGGCATGTTGCTGGGTTCTGGACCTAGGTGCGCTCAGCAAACAGCTGGAGATGGCACAGGTCGAGAAGTAGTACAGTGACATCCAGGAGCCGTGTAATGACAGGCTGCCGATTTGTAACGAAAAGGATGAATGTTCACTTTCGGATGCCGCTGTCCTGTTTTACTTAGGCAATTTGTCACGTCGCAACAGAAGAGAAAGCTGCTACAGTCCAGAATGATGCAGTGGATCTGAGGGCTGGTGCTGGAGCAGAAATGTCATGTAAGCTGCAGACAAGAGATGAAGAGTTTTTAAGGAAGCTGAGGAGAGTCTGATGGGATCTGGCATCAGTGAGTGCAGCGGAGGTTATGAGCTGCAACAGGAGAAGAGAGGAGGGACTGATTAGGAAAGGGCCTCGTTATCTGCAAAAAGCAACAGACGTTTGATGGATATGGACAATGGAAGATTATGGAAAGATGAAAGGGAAGAGAGACATGCTCATGACAGACTGAGATGATGATAAGCAGCTCTTAAATTAGAACTGCTGTAAAGCCATCATGAAGGGAACTAGGCACCTGAAGAAGAGTTTTGGATTTATTAACACAAGGGGCTAAGCTCTCAAAACAAATGAACAAACAAAAAACCCCAAAAACACACAAAGAAACGCCCCCCCCCAAAAACAACACTCAAGATGAGGAGCAAACTTTTCTATAATTTTATAGAAGTTGTTGATCTGTGAAATTTCACAGTCAACAAAGAGGCATTAAAATACACTTGGAAATTTACTGATTAAGTTTACCTATTACTGATGTCTAAGAACAGGACTTTGTTACGTAGCCATAGACAAGGATGTCAGGTCTGTCTCCCTGCCTGCCCGAGAAAAATAATAGGCAGGGTCTCCACTTCTTCAAGCTTGTTCGTCTGATTCCCAGAAGGAGATGGATGCCTTCCCACAGTCCATTGTCTTGAGATATCTCCCTGCCATCTATATTCAACCTCCTCCCATCAGGGCGCAATGCCTTGGAAGGACTTTGGCTGGAGATGTCCCTCTGTGATCTTCCTAGGGAACAGAAGCAAGGACACTCCTGTGAAAGCCAAGAAGCCTTTCCACTCCCCCCACCCCCCTTCAGGGGAGTAAGGTTGTCTCCCAGCCCGAGGGTCCCTCGCATTGTTATTCATCCCATTCAGGGAGGAGGTGACATCCCCGAGCCTCAGGTCCTTCATTTTCCGCTGAAGAGGGGAGTGGCCTGCAGCAGACTACCAAAGCGCTGCTTAGTTAGCCCCCAATCTTACATACTTCGCAAGAAAGACCAAGGAGTCACGGCCAGCTTTGTGTCTCAGTCACTTGTACTCCCACTGCTGCTTCCTTCTGGGGCCTGGAGACTCTTTCCCTCTGCCACCAGCACCGACCTGTTTTGTATTAGAGATGTAACCTTAGTTTTAATGCCAATAAAGAATAAGCAAATGCAAAAATAGTAGGTATCTTCAACTAATTATGCATGGGTAGCTCACTATAGTTGTCCTGTGAAAACTGCAGAAGGGTGCTTGATAGCATATCAGTATCATGCTCAGAGTTAATTTTTCTAGAGCTTGTAGGGATCACAGTCCCAAAGTGTGGCCTATTTGGCAGCACAGCACTGAAAGGCAAATAGGTTTTATATGTAGGACTCTATGTATTTCACAATAAAAGTAATGTTAGAAATGTTGAAGTTAGTATTCAAAGCATTTAATGGCTAAGGAATTAAATGGATTTGGGAATTGCTAATTTGCCTGTTGCTTTCCTATTTCAGTGCTTGTCTTGTAGTTACATGGTGCACAATATTTAAATAACCAGGGACAAACATTTATATTTCTAATAGAGTACGTAAAGCATATACATACTTATCCACAGGATGTGCTGGGAAGTTTCAAAAAAAGCTGGCTCTTGCCATGACTCATAAAAGAAAAATAAATAATTATTCAATACACTGATATTGTACATGCCCCAAAATCTGGAGGAAAAGCCCTTGATCAGATTTGTGCGTATGATGGCTTCATGCATATGCCAGGAGCTGTTTCCTTACTTCATGTGTTCGGTGTCTGGACAAGTATCGGAAACAGAATCATTTTTCTTTAAGGGTGTGATGCTGGTAATGTGTTAATCATAACGTTTGGAAAAATAGGTCATGTAAATTCCAGTCTAATGACTGTGTCTTTGTATTTTTAAGGTTGCCAAAAAAGAGGAAGAGAGAGGTTTTCCAGTATGCTGAGTCTGATGGCCTCCATTAAACTGCATTGCTAGGGGGGTGTTGTTGCTGGCTCTTGACCTGTGAAACTATGTTGTTCTTTGCCAGTTGTATGTATTACAGTATTTGACACCATGAAAATGCCAGACTAATTTGGGTACTGGCAGATCTCTCACTACCACAGTTAAAACTAAATAGGAGGGATTTTGGTATCTAGATAACTATAATTGCTGTAATAATGGTTCTTTCAAGTACATATGTCCTCTTTTTTGAGTTTTCACACAACTTTCTCAAGCACAACACAATAATGACCTAATATCTGCTATTGTTTTGTTTGTGGGTTGCTTATTAAGTCCTTTGTCTCTCATGTCTACAGTTGGCTTCGTTTTACTTGGAGAGGCTTGAACATAGAGCATGTAATCTGTGCTGTTTGGCTCAAGTGTTTGGTCTGATCTTCACTGAATGTTTTAACAACAGACTTTCCACTTCAGTTACAGTAACACCTTGGTTATACAATAATAAATACTGTAGGAAAATGCCTGAGAAATTAGGGTGCGTTAAAAATTCTTGTCTGCCTGCAGTAAACCTGAAATAAGTTCTCCTTCCAGGAACTTAAGGTATAGTTTTTATCATTACTCAGGATTCCAACTTGGATCATTAATATACACAATCAAAGCCTCAAATTATCGTGGGTTTTTCCATCCTTCAGAAAGGAGAGATGAAAAGAGCCCTCATCTGGTTCCTGCAGAAAACATTTTCATAAAAGCTGATTCAGTCCCTCCATGCTGTAACCTCTCCTCTTCCTAAGGAGCCTTCCACATTCTGTTGCCAGATTTAGGTTTCATTTACCATTGGAGGACACACAAAGTTTTAGCCTTTCTTCCCACTCCCCCACCCCCCCTTTTTTTTTAATGGATTTACCTTAATGCTGATTTAAGATGTTGAACTTGGCTTCTTGGAGTGTCTGTGTCTCCAGTTAATATATATACTTGAAGTACACTGATCTTCTGTTCCATATAGCTATCAATTATGTAGTTAACTGTAGAAACAGGCTGGTATCACTGCAGTCATGTTAGTTAATTCACATATACATTTTTTCCTTCCAAACAGTACATTTTTACCAAGCCTATATTAAAATAATGTCTGAATTCCCTTTATACAGGGTTCTAATTCAGCATTATTTTAAATGGAGAAAAATTAATGTTGAGAAGCAGCAAAAATGTAGATCATGGGGCAATTTTTGCCTCACTGAAGACAACAGCAAAAAATTCTGCTGTTTTCAATAGGATCATGTTTTAGGTGAGCAGATCACACTAATTCCAGCATTATTACTAATGAATTGAGAAGTTACTTAAAAAATCAGTACTTTGATTCACTTACCTATCAGTAAACTATCAAAGGAGTTTATAAGGTTACTGCTGAACATTAATAGTTGTAAATTTTCAAATTCTGGTTTAAAGGCATTCTAGAGCAGGACATTACTAGTCTTCATTTAAATGCTTGTACTTTCATTATATACTCCAGATATATTGCAGAACAGAAATAAAATTTACTTATTATACCTGATATACTAAACAGCACCAGAATATATGCACTACAAAGACGCTTGGGTTTTTAGGAAGCAGATACAGAGAGATGATGGCAATAAATGCTGTAATCCAAGAGGTAAAGAATTGTACTTAATTGTATCTTCTCTACAAGCGAAGAATGAGGTCATGCTTTTATAGCTGACAGAAGCCTCACTGCTACAAGGCCCTTCTGAATTTGGAATAAGCTCACACTTCAGTTTTAATTTGTGATGAATCTGATTTCTGTATTGGATGTTCTCTGCTATGCTGTTTTTATCAATCTGATGTGTCAAAGTTTATGGATATAAAAAATCCATCCTGGTCCATTTAAAATACAGAAAGGAAAAACAAACAATGCTTAATATGCCTCCTTGGCACAAGATAAAAAGTAATAGGCTGACTTTCATTTTAACTGTCATGTTTTTACCTGTTGAATACCACTGCCTTTCTTTTTTAAAAGTGTATTGATCCTATCCCATAGCAAATTTAATATCAGAGATCTTAGAGATCAGTGTATTTAAGACACGGTCTAAGAAGAATGCTAGCAGTAAAACTGCATATCTGTATTATTTTTAAGGATCAGATTTCATTTATATCACTGCAGTAATTAGACTAAGCTTAACAGAAGAACAAAAAAAAAAGTTTTTCACTTCTGTAACTGTCACTATTCCCAAAATATCTTGTAAAAATAAAGATAAAAACAACAACCAACAAACAATGGGGGACCCACTTTATACATCAGTTGGCTGAGACCACCTCTGCAACAGCTGTTTAACTAAACCACGCAGTACCAGGCGTAGGTTAACAGACATCAATATACTATCCAGTTGAAACTGTAGGAACTCTGTAAGCAGGGTGCTGTTATCTGAACTGGAATTTGACCAGGATGTGGAAGTTTACTTAATGGTTTTTACAAAACAATAGTTGTATGCTGATGGAGGACGTTTCCAAGGAACAGTATCATGAATGGTCTCCATTCATTGGTAAAGCCAGAGCTGTAAGAACAGAACTGCCTCAGGACAGAAAATCTCCAGGTTTCAATCTGCAAGGTAACTGCCTTCAGGCAGTTGTTGTTAAGAGGACAACCAGGGCTGCATCATAAATTGCACTGATTTTGACCTGGACTAAAATTTTCTAAGACAGAATTTGCATTGAGACTTCAGCATTTTATTCTCTTGGGGGGCTGAGCTGCTTCTGGGATATCTTAACCAGCGTCAAGTGCCTAACATAGGCGATAGCTACCAAATCTAAATCATCTTATGTTGGACTTTTCTACCATCCTGTGTCGGAAAAAATGGGGCAGAGGAGAAAAGGAAAGAAGTTTGTTTCTTTTAGTTGGAACTATTTCATATTACATGTATTAGAGGGTTAAAATAATCTTCTGTTCCTACCTCTTTACCTTCACCACAACAGCATGTAAAAACTACATATAAGAATTTTATCACATTAAGGTATTTTGTATCACCTAAAGTAACTGTTTTCCTTAAAGCAAAACAAATACATTTCCTCAAATATATTAATTCCCAGGTTTACTTAATGTGACAAAGTCATGCTAAGATGCACAATTAGACAGTTGAAAACAAACAATTTTTCCAAAAAGTCAAATTGACATTACAAAGAAAAGTCCATTTTACCTTACTAAAACACTGGAAAAAGATAATTTAAAACTTTGCAGTCATTCTAAATAAAACCCAGTATTTTCTTTCTACTCGAAGTTTGGGGATATCTGATGTTTGCTCTGATTCAGAAATTTTTAAATGTTAAAACACTGGATCATGCTGCAGAATGGAACTTCTTGGTAGAGCTAATGCTAAGTATGAGCCTGAATTTTAGGCAAGTTTCAATGATCTATTCATGTCACTTGAATGAACAAATGCTTTTTACCTGTCAGGATAGACTCTACTCTGTTGCCAGCACAATTCATTTATCAGAAGTTAATTGCTTGCCAATCATAAGTGATTTATGAATCTGTTTACCTCACAATGACTGACCTTCAATTAATAGAAGATTTTTTAAATGTAAAAATCTATTCCATTTCTCTCTTCAAAGAGTCATAGAGGCCTTGTTTCCAAGTACAGATCCTATCCTGACCTTGGTATTTTATAAAATTTTCTGATACCACAACTCAATGGCTTCCAAATTCTACAAGTATCTTGCAGGTATCCTGCTAGTGCCAATCTTCCCCACTCACCATTTGTTACACAAAAGCTGGCTAGCTACAGCAACCTTTGCACTTCACCTCTGCAAATTATTCCCATTGCTTATAGAAATGCTAGGAAACTTGTTATGGCCTACTCTCATTAGCACTCATTTATGAATTACATTTCACTAACTAGTTTCTAAACTTGAATAACTCATATGCTGCCTGTGTTAGGCTGAAACAATAAATCAAAGAGATGGGGGAAGGGAGCAGGGAGTGATGTGCATTTAATAACAGCTGTATAGACTATTTTTTTTTAAGGAAATCCTTTTTTCAGTAGTCATTCTTTGTAACTGTCACATCATAGAACCTAATTATTTAGATAGGAAACCGACTCCATGGCTATTTTGTCGCTGCTGAATGAGGAACAAGGCCGCCTTTTGCTTTCCTGTAAATTCTGACCTCTTTTTCCTTTTTGCTCCCTTTAAAATCCACCTATCACTTCTACTTTTTAACACTTCACACCCTCTATCACTGGAAATGGGGCCACATTCTTTCCCAGTGAATAACACCGGCAACAAATGAAACTCAAATTTAAAAAGCCCCAAGCAGCTAAGGACTATCTTACAGCTTCAGAGAGATAAACCAACAGTCACTCCTTGTAACTGGACAGTCTGCAGTTTCCAATTTATATGAGGACTAGGTAAAAATGAGTTAGCTCAGACCTGCCAAGTTCATGCCAATTCCACCTCCAGAGAATGAGGGAGTCAGATCTTAAGACAAGCTCCACTCCACCCTGCTCTAGCTCATGATCTTCAGATTGGTATCTGTAACCAGATTTAGCTCACACACACAATTCAGGATGGAGGAGAGGTGGTGTAATTTGGATCTGGGCCCAGCTGTAATAGACAATTTATTAAAAAAAACCCCAACAAACAACAGTCAGCATAATCAGCATAAAAACATTTAAGCTTTCTTTAAATAGATGATCAAACAAACACTGAACTCTTTCAATTATTGTATTCCTCTGTTTACATTCCCCAAAATATGGAAGAACCCATTAACTTAAAAGAACATTGAAACATGAGTAGTTTGTATTTTCTATGTAGTTCTTCAATTTCTGAACTGTAATTTCTTCTGTGCAGTGGTGATGGTTAGGAGAGAACAATGCGTACATTAAAACCAAGTCAGAATTTTATCTTTACCTCAGTGTTTGTTATGAGCATGCCTACTTTCCATGTAGAAAAAATAAAATATATATAGAACACGATACTAAAGAGTAGAAGGCAAAAGGGTTAAATACTCAGCAGAAGGACAAATTGCCAATTTTCCCCTCATCCATACACACTGGCAATCACTTTCCTCAGCAGCATTATGCATTTTGTGACTCTGATGACTCCTAAAGGCAATGTTTTGGGACTCTCCTAACTGTTGCTGGTTATACATCCACCTTTCAAATTCAGCACAGATCAAAGACACATACAAAGAAATCCTCATCCAGATTATGTTTAAACACTTCCATAATTTAAGATTGCTTCATTTACCTGCCAACAGTCTACACTGTCAGGTTCATCTCTTTGTGGATGGCAAAAAATTTAGTATGAGAGAAAAATTTAAAACCAGAGATTTAATATCAGAGATTGTGTCACTCCCAAGTGCAACTGCAGCCGCTGTCACACCTACATCCTTCCCCAGGCTCAGCAAGAAGACACTTACTAACCATGGCAGCATCAAAACAGCAGAAACAAAAGCTCCCAATGTATTTTGATGTAGATCTCCAGTTGACCTGGAACTCCCCTTTATATGTAAACAGAGGGCAAAGGAAATCCACAACCATCTCCTTTTTCACTTTGAATTTGTACAGTATGCTCTATTTTTTTCTAAATCTTATTGCAAGTCTGTTCAGCTAGTTTCAGAAAAATTATTTTTGTAGCTTCCAAATATGCAAAGCCAAAATTGAATTTGAAAGGAGCCTTTATATTATGTAAATATTAACTGTAGTTGTAACAAGTTTTAAGATATGTAACAGAATATTTCAGTATATTCAGGATTTGGCTTCTCCAGTTCAGCTTGAATTTGGCAAAATTGTACTTACTGGTCACAAATAATGATATCTGAAATACAATTGCAATTCACTCAGGGTCATTTATTTCACTTCTGTCTCTGCATTTTTTGTTCACTCACATGCAACTCCCTCATGCTTGGCCAGCTGCAGATTCTCTAGCACATGCGTTCATGTTTGCTTCTTCCCATTTCTCCTGTTCATTCATACCTTTTCTTGTGCTTCCATATCTCACATCCAGCCAAGGGACAAATCTTTTTGAAAGAAGCACAGAGACAAACACCCAAATAAGGGTTGGGAAAGACAGACTTAATATTACTGCAAATTTGCTCAAATACAGGAAATTACCAAATCCTTGGCTTTTTTTATTCATAGATTATGTCAGCATTTGTATACTTCCTTTATTGTTATTTCTTACTTGCTTCATGAAGCTGTTTCCTTAGGGAAGGAATAGATCCTTAAGGATCTATTGCTAGATAAAGTTTTTCTCCCCTGGAAGTAACATTGTTCTGTTCTCACTACATTCAGAATCTGATAGATTTGTCAACGTATTTTTTTCATTTAAACCTTTTTTACTATGAAGCTCTGTGAGAACATATTGTTACAGTTTTTGAAGCAAGGATACAAATCTAACAGAGTGCATCAAGGCAGTGTCAAACTAAGCCATACTAAAAATGGATGTAAAAGCTGTTTCACTCATGTTTTCTTCCCCATGTGCTGGATTAGAGGTGGCTGCTGAGCAGATCTTGAAGGAAGTTTAAAAAATACTGATTAAATATAGATAAATGGTATTCCATAAGCAAAAAGTGAGTACATCTAAACTAGTGACTTAAATGTTCACATGCTGGCTAAAAGTCTTTGTCTGTGTTTTTTAATGGTCTTAGATACAGGAAATTTACAATTTTAGTATGTGCTTCCCTGAAAATATGAATGATTAGGTGTAAGTATGCAGTGTCTGGAAGATAAAAAGAACAGTACCGAGATACACTTAAGAAAGCAAGTGTTTGTGTGCTTGATATAGTGTAGTTGTAGTATATCAGAGTACACATGAGCTGCCTTGCCAAATTCAGATAGGATATAAATAGTGGTATTAGATGTTGGTGAAATTGTAAGTGGATATGTATCAGTCTACTTCACAAGCAGTAATCCCTCTGCTGGCATTTAATATCATCACCTTCAGTGATCACTCTACCATCATAGACTTTTTTTATATTCCATCATGGAGAATTTTTGATTAGAAATCTGACTATTGTGAACACAGCTTTTGTATTACCAAGCATTCCTGTTTGTCAAGACGATGCTTTCCTCATTTCTGTTTGCTCTTGCCTTGTCTAGTCCACCACTGGCTTTCTCTACTCAATACCTGATATTCTGTCCTTTCTTTAGACACCAATTCATTGTCAGCTTTGTTAAATACCCGTTCAAGTGCTGGTTCAAATAACTGTAGCCTTCACTGCTGCCACATATCCTGAAATTAGGAATTCTGCTGCTGGATCACCATGTTGTCAGTGTGCTGTCATGCTTGTTGATGACCTGCATGGATGTGAACATCCAGTGCATTAACTGAAATAGAACCATAAGGATGAACTGACTGGAGCTGCACAATCCAAAGCAGAAATTTCATTTAGTAAATTCAAATGCAAATTTAGAAGGGTTTGAAATTCCAACTTTCATATCCAGGTCCCCAAATGGTGTAATGTTTCAATGATTATTCCCTCAAGCTGTTCACAAAACACATTGATTGAATCATCATTAGTTGCTTTCCTAGCAGCATAAACCTATCTGATCAATATATTTCCTGACTTTGTTCAAAGGCAAACTGTAATGATTCTATTGCTTACAGAGTCATACCCAAACACTTTGATGCCTCCCCGAGTTTGATAAATGCAGCCCCTTTTTAAACCTCTGAATAGTAAACCACATACCTATCCATCATCGTGAAATGACCCCATCACTGCCGTACAGCTCTGAGACTGCACATCCATTCATCAAACATATTTTTTTTGACCATAACGGTAAATTTCAGGTTCATATTCATTTGTAAAGTTTCATATAATTCTTTTCTTTACTGCGAGCAGCAGACATTGTATCTGTGAAAAAATTAGGAACAGCAGCATCACAAATACAATCAATACTTTTCATGAAGGAGCCTCTTAATTGGAATTTGTTAGTACCACACGTTCTCAGTTTTTAACAGATCATAGGACAGTTCTCACCTAATGCAGCAGAGGGAGAGCCTCTGCTCACACTGTCTTTCCTCCAGTAGGTAGCTGCCATGAGCTACATATATTACCGAACTTCCCCAATTTCCTCAGTGGTATTTCCTCTAAGCAGTCTCATACGCTGAGAAATTCCCCAAATCTGCCATGCTATTTGAAAAAATACTAGGCGAACATAAAGAGCCATACACTACTGTTAAAACTACAGACAACTGCAGACTTCATTGCAACCTGGCTGGGGAAAAAAAATAAATCTGGGAAGGACTTTACAGAATGGCAAAGTTCTATTTGTAATGGACTCCTTTTAAATGACCTTCAGCTGACGACCTAACACTCTCTGTCACAACCACTTCTGCTCTGCAGCAAGTATTAGAGAGCCAATAAATGGCTAACGAAAAATACAGGCTATTTTTGAATGTGCCATTAATAAAATAACTTTACTTAATTAATAAAAATTGAATATAAGCTAACTTCATGCTTAATGGTCTAGCTACAGAGACTGTTCATAAATTCAGTTACCTGGGATCAAACTTATCCAATCACAATCTGTCTAATAGAAACTGGAAAAAATTGAAGAACAGTGGATCCATTCATAGTTATCCTTATAAAAGGAAAAAACATTTCATCTCAAAAAGTAGAAAGACTTGACTGGTGAAATGCTTAATTTTTTGCTGTAGCAACTCATGGCTGTGAATTCTGAGAAATTATTGATAGTGACAGGAAGAAAATTGAAGCTTTTGAGATGTGGTTCAAGCAAAGACCCTTGCATATCTCCTGGGTAGAAAAGATGATAAATGCTCATATTAAATATATTATTGGAGGAAAGTAGACTTGGTTGTCAGAAATGAATAGGTGTAAATGTATGTGCTTGGGACACATCAGGAGTAGAGATGGAAATAACCTTGAGAATGTAATTATGGAGTGTGAATGGTGACAAGTCATCATAATAGCAGTTAGAAAGGAGGTGGATAGATGGCACACAGTAGGCTGCTGTGACTTCAGTTTCTGAATGCTCAAAAGTAGCAATGGATCAAGGCGGCTTCTAACCATTCTCATATGAAATCACCAATACGCAAGTGCCAATACATTGATTTTACTTCACTTGCATGCAAAGGAAACAAGTGCAATTGTTCTGCCAATACGGTATTTTATATATTACAAGCGTATTCACAAGTATACAGTTTTTCACAATGGCTTAAATATATTGACAATGACAGTCCTTGTCATTTCGGAATGTGCCTTGATACCACAAAAGTCCGGTGGCAAGTATAACTGCCCTGTCTCCCAGTATAACTCAGAAGAAAGACATTTTCAGACAGCGTAGGAGAAAGCCCCCTCATCAAAACCAGAGCAAAATATCATTTAGAGAGGTTATGGCTAGGGGTCAGTTTTAAAGGAGTACATCAACCAGATAGCATTTGGTCCTCCCCTTCTTTCAGAACTGGTGGTAGTCCATGAAAAGTCAGTGAGGAGTCCACCTCTCAGTGTCAATGTTGTTGGGAGTCCTTAACTGTTAAATGTAGGTGCAGTTTCTGCTGGGAGACTGTTCAATTCCTGGTATAATTTGCTGACTGTAGGGTCCTGTATCAGCACAACCTTGCTGCCTTACCCTAGGTCCACAGCAGGAGGATTTTGCTAGTCTGCCAGTGTGAAACTGCCAGAGCACTCTTAGGATAGCCATTAGTTTAGATGCTGTTAGTCAGATATATGGTGTTTTGAATGAGTCATAGACAAATCATGATCAGCAAAGAGGTTGAGAGAGGAGTGGGTGCAAATTCTGTAATCACGGGATGATTAGGCAATGGTCCATCTTTCTCAGAAGAGAAGGAGCAGGATTCATACTTCTGCACCATTTGAAATTCTGAAGGGCTAAAACAAAGCAGGAGGTTCTGATATCACACCCAATTAAGGGAGGTATGAATGAACACTTAACTGCCAATTGGCTTGAATATATGCATGGCATTTTCAGAATGTGCAAACATAAAAGCTTCAGATAATCTGACCTGTGGTACTCTTAATCTGAATAGTCCTGAAATCTGCTCGCAGATATGATTACAACTTCTAGTGTCTGGTTTGTTGCCTTTGCTTGTTTGACCTTCACCCTTCTAATTTCAGCAAGCAGCTGAGATCTGCCTTGGACTCTGCTTCTTACACAGCTCTAGCCAGCTTCACATGATCCCTTGGGTTTTAATGGATGGCTCTGTCTAATAATAAGACCCAGTCTCCTACTCTTTACCCAGATTTTATTGAGTCCCTACCAGGACAAATTTCTGTTGGAATAGATTTACTCTCATTATATTGGTTGGAAGGTATTTATTCCAATCTGTTTGTTTGTTAATATATTTTATACTACCATTGCAAGTGTAATTTATAAGGAGACCGGAGTAAAGGGTGTTGAACACTTTTGAGGGGCAGTCTTGCAGGGTGCTTTTTTCTCTGTGTCATGTCAGGAGAGGTTAGAGGGAAGTACCAAGAAAAGAAGAATGTGGTGGTTTTACTTGTAGGGGAAATAACACCGCACAAGGTTTTCAGAACAAAACAGCTTTCAGGTGAAACAGAAAAGAGTATGGAGTGATTACTTTGAGCACAGAAAATCCTTTAATTCATGTTGATTGAATTAAGCTATGCACACATGTTTCCAGGAACAGCTTAATGGCTGTCCTCAGGTCTTTGTTAGTACAGTAAGCATGGACAGTAATAATGATCAAGAGCTAAACAGTTGTATCAACACACAACAGTGTGTCATGAACTGCAGAATAAGTCATATCTGTCTGTCAGCTGGGCAGACAAGTAAGAAATCCTATCTGGTGGGTTAGGAAAGCACTTGTCTTCCTAATAATAGCTATGCTCTTGAAAGCTCCTGCTTTGCAGAGCCAGGTGGTGGAGTGTGGTCCTTGACTATTAACATTTTTTAAGTCACAGTCAAGTAGGTCAAGAGGGAAAGAAAAAAAATAAAAGCTTAATTATGTGTTTTCAATTCTTGCATTTAGCCAGTCTTTTATATCTAGCAGGTTGCTTTCTGGCAGGTTCCTTCCTAATCAGGAATGCACTTTTTTTTTCTCCCATTCTTAAGAAGGCCTACTTTTTTTTTTTTTTTTTCAATTATAAACATTTTTCCTGCAAAACAGTGGTTGCTGTGAACTCAGTACTAAGTCAAACTATGAGAAATAATTTTTTGGACAGATGCTTTCTCTCTTAGCTTTTTGACTTTGGTATTAGTCCTTGTTTTCGGTCATCTTTCCTCATTGCCCGTCTGTTGATTCTCTTGCAGATGCAGTTGCCCACAGCTCCTCCAGTTGAAATTATAGCCTCTAGGTTTTCTGCACTGGATCTTCAGAGGTTTCCCAGAGGTTTCTGATTAAATTTTGCAGTGCAACATTATCTTTGATGACAGCACCTCATTGTTTTAACTACCTGCTTTTATAAAATAATTGGGTTTTTTTACATCTGCTATAAGTTGAGAACAGTGGTTACGCTCACTTTGGTCAAAGGCAGTTTCTTCATGACATGGGTGGCCATAATGGAAGAGCTCCAAAAGGCATCCCATTCCAAAAGGTATTTGCAGTGAATTTACTCTCATCTAACTATAGACCAAGAAGTGTGTTTTATCCTGAAAACAGAGACTTATGAGTGTCTCCCCTGGTCTGCATTGACAAAGCAAATCCATAAAAGGGTGGAGGAGCACTTATGTGTATTATCTCAGGAAGACCATCAGCTGGAGACACAAAGGGCTTCCTTTCATACTGCTGACTAATCGTTACATGTGAAATCAGAAATCTAGTGTGACCCTCTCCTCGATACTCAACTTTGTACTGATGTATTTCAGGACTTTTTTGGTGTTATACTACACACATGAAGTCCTGAGAATTAAAAATCTTCGAACATTACTCCACAGTATTGCTAACTTCACCAGTTATCTCAAGTCTGCAAGAAGACAGGTCTCAGTCCAGAACAAGAATACTCCAGTGTAGGGCTTCACAAACAACTTCCTCAAGATGAAATGAAATTTTAATTACAGGAGCAAACTTTGCCTGACAACTGCAAGTGAAATCTTTGAACTGCCACATCTAACCACATTAGTTTCAACTGTACATATGCCTTAGAAAGGAAGAGTTTCTCTTACCCTTCAGTGGAAAATAAAAGTGACTAGAGCTGCATACTAGAGGCTTGGCATTGTTTGTCCTTAACCTAGAAAGTTGTGGCAGCATAGCCCTCATGGCTTTTCATTCTCATTCCCACTTCATGACCTACTGTATAAAAATTTCTAGGTAAAGATGGCATCAGTTTCTGAAAAACTTGTAACCACAAGATTACCAGGAAACATTATGACATTGTAGGTCACACTAATGACATACATAAAATACTGCTTTTCAATAACAATAATTGAAAAGAAACATTAAAAGTGAGGAAGTTCTGAGACTTAGGTGAAATTTCTACACTGTAACACCCATAATACTTTAATTCTGCCCAAAGAGAAGCCCATCTAACATATTCCTAGCTTTATGCTTCGTTCATAAAAAAACACTCAGCTGAGGTCACTTTAAATTTATTTCTTACATAATTTTTACTAGCTTACATTATCTCTTTTTCTATTTAAATTGAAGACAGCTCATATAGGATTTTGATCTATACTTTTTTTTTTGTTACAGAATAATCAGAGATTTCTAATTCATTGTGTTATTAAAAGTGTACTAAAAATAAGAAGCCTACACTAAATGAATTGTTTATATTAGTAATATGATTTGGGAAGCTAAGTACATAATGTAACAAATGTAAGGATAAAACCCTCAAATTCATTGAAGTATAATAGTTCTGACAGCACATATTATTTAATTGACAATAAATAAAGAGTTGATAGCTAGTCTGAGTACTTCAGCTCCAAGGCAACCTAAATGGCCACTGAAGTGGGGATTAGGTAAAAGATTAAATGCTTGGTGTTGGCTTTATTTATTAAATCAGTACAACCTCATTAAGACTGAATCGTGTATCCCACTCTTACAGTCACCTGTCCATTGTGAATGCCCCAATCCATCCATCCTTAAGCCTACAGAGAATTGTTTCATCTAAGCCTGGACTCACAGCCAGATTTAAATGCCTTGTCTGGTGGCACCTAGATTTGCAAATCAGTGCCTGAGATCTCCTAAGAGTTCCTTGCAATTCTCAGTAAATTTCACTGTAAACCTTCTGAGCTGGTTTCACAGAGGCTATAGACATTCAAGGCTTTGACTGCACTAGGACAACACTGCAGGAAGATAAGGAACACAGATGTAGCAGAGGAATTTCCTACCCACATGCTATTGCACCAGAAGTACCAAAACGCTCCTCGGTCTTTGCACATTTTCCTCCCACACTCTGTAAATCTGGAATCTGGCATACCTCACCATAATCCTACTTACTTAGCCCTTTTCCATCCCCTCACCTTCCTGCATCTTTCTTGCATGACTGGCAGGCCATGCCAGCCCCTCTGCTGTGCCCTGCAAGGCCCTTGTCACACATGCACAGTCCCTGCAGAGGAACCCATCCCTCCACGCAGACTGGTCCCAGCCTCCAACCTTTAATTTTCTCTACAGAAAATTAATTAGAGATTTTCAAAACCGAGAAGAATGATACTTTTAGCTGGTTTGAGCAACCAAGAAGAGTCGGCTTAAGACCCTAAATCAGTCTTGATCAGCTAAAAGTAATCTTTTAGTTGTCATGCACCTTCTCTGAGATGGATAGGCATCTGGAAGACACTTTTTCTGGACACCTACACCTCAGACATGCAGGGCACATAATGCAGATTCAAACCAGACAGATATATCCCACTTTGCTACTGACTTTCCAGACATACCCCATCTCTTGGAAATATGAAAGAATATTAAATTACAAAGACATTTTGCATGGAAGGATTTCCTGAGTTGGCTGGCTGGTGAGGGCTCCTTCGGTCTGCATATTCAAGTTCCCCCTGAAGATTTATAACTAAATTAACGTTTGAGAAACTCATCTGCAATAAGGAAGAAAAATCTGGACGTCGATTCTTGGATGCTGCTCTTTCCTCACCAGCCTGACGAAGGGCTCTTACTCCTGCCTGCCACAGCGCTCTCCGGCCCACCCCACAGGCGTTTTCTGATGCCGTGCCACCCCCATTTTCTGATTTATCGCGCCGACCAGGCCTCACCGCCGGCCCCAGAAGCCCAGGGGACCGGCCTGACGAGCCCGCGCAGCCATGAGCAGCCCGGCTCCGTGAGGAAGCACAAACATGCCTCTCCCGCACACGGCGCTGCCGCCCTCCGCCGGGAGCCGTCCCGGCAGCCGGCCCCACGCCGCCCGGGCCTCGCCCTGGGAGCCAGCCGCCGCCCGCCGCCGCCGCCCGGGGGCAGAGCCCCGCGGGGTCGAGGCTCGGCCGGAGAGCG
>JAVSBS010004421.1:0-38268 GCA_033124195.1 Coracias cyanogaster | reverse complement strand
TTTTTTAAACGCCTCCAGGGATGGTGACTCCATCACCTCCCTGGGCAGCCTGTTCCAGTGCCTGACTACTCTCTCACTGAAGAATTTATTCCTAATATCCAATCTAAACCTCCCCTGGCACAACCTGAGGCCATTTCCTCTCGTCCTGTCATTAGGAATTTGGGAGAAGAGACCAGCACCTTTTAGGTAGTTGTAGAGAGCAATGAGGAGGTCTCCTCTCAGTCTCCTCTTTTTTAAACAACCCCAGTTCCCTCAGCCACTCTTCATAAGCCATGCTTTCCAGGCCTCTCACCAGCTTCGTTGCCCATCTCTGGACCTGCTCCAGCACCTCAATGTCCTTCTTGTCCTGTGCTGCCCAAAGCTGAACACAGTGCTCAATCTTTCCAGACGGCTGTGGGAATAACTCACATTTGGTTTTAGGAAACCGGCATCCTGGGCGCCGGGACCACAGTTGTTATTATAATGCTTGGCACGGGTCCTGGCTTTGCGGTGGAGCACGATGACCAGCACAGGCTTTGCTACATAGGTTAATTTCTGGTGCCTCCAGCATCACTCCTCGCCCAAACCGGAGAGTGCAAAGACTGCAGCCCAGAGCCACCCAGCTTGGCATCCCGCCATCGGTACTGCAGTCCTTGCGGTGAGATAATGCAACATATTTTTGGTAGGATAGAGAGGAAGGAATATGTCTTTACAATCAGAGATGTTTTGATATGATAAGGAGATGATTTGCAGGATAGAGAGGAAGGAATGTGTGGCTTTACAATTAGAGGCACCTCAAAGTGATAAGGACGTGACTTTGTACATAGAAAGGGCAACAGCGATTTAAAGGCTTGACAGGAAGAGCCAAATAAGAGGTGAGAAGAACCAGGGAACTTACCTGAAACTGAATAGAACTAGCTACAAACCTCAAGAAGTTTGGCTAGCCTAAACTTTTAAACTTTAGGAATAAGTACGCATGCTTAATAGACTTATACATATTAAAGTCTCCTCCCAGGGGAGGCATAAAGTGGAGTTAATGAGACATACAATGCATAATATGAAAGGGGGGTACATGTTAAAGGGGGTACGCAGTAGGCAGATGAGGAAGTCTGTGCTCTCCTAGTACCTCAGCCGATGGGGAAAAGAGAAGGGACAAATGCGGTTGGGAATTTAGGATAAAAAGGGGGCTGCATCCCCCAGCAACTTTGAGAGACCCCGCTGGGAAATGCCCGTGGACTCTCCCCTTATTCAAACAAAGTTAATTTTTACAGAACTCCTCGGTCTCCTTTGTGAACACTGAACTCTGGCAACAGGATTTTCCGCACATTTACTTCACTCACTAATAAGACACATTGAAACTACAGTTTGAATTAAACAAATACACCTTGACTATTACATCTGCTGTTCCAGGCTTTGTAACACAAAATGGAGACACAATTCCCAGGCAGTTTGCTTTGGCACAGGTAAATGCCATGTTAAAACCAAATGGGATTGCACAAAATGTGCCACAAAGTTTGCCTTGACAATACACAATTGCTAGTGTAATACCTGCCACGTACACTGTCTCTTCCCACCGACATGAATGGAAAGTACATGCCCTAATTCACTAAAGTATATAGAAAATGTTTTTTCAAATGAAAATGTGAGGTGAGAAACGGATCTCCTCTAAAAGAAGGCTTCTGAGTTTTTATTTAATCTCTGTTTATTTGTTTGCTGCAGCATCTGTTGCTTTCAATGTAATTATTTTGTAATCAGTACAGAAAACACCTGGATAGACAGGGCAAAAGTCTGAATGGGGCTGGGGTTTAACTTGTATGTCCTAACCAAAGTATATAAATATCCGGCACAGGAGACAAAACTATCTGGGAAGCCTGCCAGGAGGCAGGTGGCAAACGAAGCCTATTGCTGACAAAGCAAAACCAGCCCTCTTCTGTTGCGACTTTACATCTGCCCACAATTCTCCCACCCGCCTGGTGCTTCCTGCCCATTCTATGACCTGTCAGTCAAATCTGAGACACCTGTGGGTACCAGGAGGGGGTGGCCAGGAATGGACAGGCCAAAATAAGTCTTGTCTTATATAAAAGGGTGTATATATGTGGTGAAAGCCTCTACACAGGAGCTCAAGTCTTCCACGAGCTTGATTGTGTGATGCCCTCTTGGTCCTGAGCTCCATGTCTGAGCAGGCAGAATACTTGAGTTGCTCTGCAAGTTAAGAATATTGGGAATTATTCAGGATGTTCTTTCAGCTCTGCCTTCCTCACTTGCCTGGGTGGCCTGAGCAGATGCAGCCTTTGCCAGCTGCTGCTCTTTGTATTTTATTTTTCCTCTGAAGGAAAAGAATAATTACACTTAAAAACCCAGTAGCCTTCCCCAGGAAGGCAGTTCACATGGCAGGCCAAATTCATCTCCAGGCCAGCGCTGGGGAAAGCGCACGGAATTATGAAAATGGGCGGATCATACCTAATAGACCCGCAAGCTGGCAGCAGACTCCACAAGAGGAGAAATATTTAATTATGAGGAATGTACTGGCGCCAGTCTTGTCCTGCTTGTATAAGATGAGCACATCGATGCTGCACACCAGCCTGCTCTGCTTGTTCACAAAACACTCCAGAGATCATCTACCTCACCACAACCTGTCCTCACCACACTGGTAGGTTGTGCTCACCATGTTGCAGGGAAAAAGGCTCTCTTACAGCAAAGGTGGATATGTTTCAGAACTGAAATATAAGCTAAGGTGCTTAAAGCATAATTTAAAGGCTTAACTCTGCTTTTTGGTTCAGATATTGCAGAAAAAGGCTCGCTACTAGATTTGGAGTCCGGGAACAGAGGGATGGCTATAGCAGACATGGCCTAAAGTCCCTTTAATCGAGGTCGAGCAGCAGCGTAAGAACAGATCCTCTCCTGGCTGTTGTTTCACCTCCTGGCATCTCACTGGAGGCTAACCTCAGATCTTCAGAAAGGGCTTCCCTGACTTGGTAACGGAGAGCCAAACCCCGGGCTCCTCACTAGGAGGATGTAGGTTTGCTAAAGGGTGTTCCGGCTGGTCCCACGAGCATGCTGTCCCCGTCTGAGTGTTACTGCTCTCCCCACAGGTGCTAGTGGGCGCCGTGCAAAGCCCCCTGGGCTCGCAGTGTCCAAAGATCTAGTTTTAATTGTGTAATGCACAAGCTAGCCGGTGGGATCCCAGAGAGACAGTACTACTCCACAAGGAAGGCCTGAGTGCATCTTCAACAGCACGTGGGTATCTCACACTTACACACAAGATGCTTGTCCCCAGCCTTGTTTATCCTGACAGGATCCTCACCTGTAAGGAGATGGCTCATCCCTGCAAGACTTGCCAGCCTTTCATTTGAACCCAAGAATTTTCCGTTGGTGAACCTCAGCTCAGTTGTCATCCATGACATGTCAGCTCAGACAGGAAAGAAGCTCTTCATGAATGATCCATACTGACCATGCAAATTGGAGTGAAACACACATCGAGAGATTTGCATTTAAGCAAATCCCAAACAAGGTATCATGAAGACATCACTAAATTGTAGAAAACATATTTCCATCAGGCTCAGCTGGAACTTTACCAGTGGAGTATGAGCGCTGACTTCACTCTGCTCTTGGAAGCTCATGACGGACAGCCCTTCTCCAAAGTCCTGCAGAATCTAAGAGCTGGGACTTGTCAGCAGCGACGACAATGGAAACAGGTGAGTTTCAGCACCTTGACTTTTCTCAAGTGTAAAGATGCATCTTCATGGAAATATCAGGAAAAGAATATACTGTGCTGTTCTTGGGCCCATATTTAAAAAAAAAAAAATGGAAAGAAGAATTGTCTAAAATCCTTGTGTAGCAGCTTTGAAATCCTAATAATTTAATGGTATGTAATAGCATGTTCCACTTTCTTTAGATGGAATTTATATTACTCAATTTATATGCATTTCTATGATTCAATCCACTTAAAAATTATATAAGTTTCTGATGTAGAATGTATAGTTATTTCTGCCAGTTATACCTGCTCTGCTGCAGCTCTTGAGCTCCAGCTACATGTGCACACCAGGTACCCATGCTTCCAACTGCTCTCAGTAAAAACAGCCCTGAAAAGGGACTACAGGAGGGAGATTTCTTCTTCGGGCCACGGAAAAGAGCTGGCCCCAGTATACGGATTCCTCTCACTTGTAACTCATTCCTGGCTGAGTCTGGCTCATCCACCGATACTCACTGGTTGGCATGCAGACTCAGTGCTCACCTCTATTTTGATCATAAGCTTTTTAGGGCTAACAAACCGTCTCTTACAACGTGTTTGCTTTGTGCCCAGTCTTTGTTAAAGTCTCTTTGGTTAGTACTCAAACACCAAAACCAAGGTGAAGTTGCAGTTGCTATGGCCCAACAGAAAACATCTGGGGTAACTCCAAGCCAGCATGGAGATCCATTGTTGTTTAAATCCTTTACTCTTCCCTTTCTGAGGTCTCTGTGTGTATTTGCACCTGGGGACACAATGCCACACGACTGAAAGTCATGGAGCCAAATGACACATCCTGAAAAGCAGACAGGCAAAATGATAAACCACGACTTTAGAGATCAAACACATCAGCTGCAGAATGGCAGTTTGTGTTCCCTCGGGAGAACACGGCTGCGTGTTTTCCAAGGGATTAGCTTCAAAGTTAAGTTATTCTCTGGAAGATTTCAATAAAAACCCATATGGAGACTCCTCCCTGGCTCCACAGGTGCAAGCTCTCTGCTCAGGCACAGCCTGCCAAGCAGGATAAAAGAGCCGTCCCTGATATTATACCTTGTACCTCTCTGCCCTCACTTGTGCCAAAATGCCTGCACACAAGGCAGGTCTCGCAAAGCTTTATCCAGGCTGGCGAAGAGAACAGACGCCTCACACCAAAAGTCACACAGACCCTATGGACAGGTTGTGCTGTATTCTGAGCAGGTCAAGAAAACAGAGCCAGGCTTGCCATCAGCCTCTTGGTGACGAGACACTGTACCCCTCTTTGTGCCTTCCTCAACAACCCTGATAAAGCAGCAGAGTCCCCAGGTACCCGTGTCTGTGTTTGCTGTGGATACAAAGCAGACTGGGCAGTCAGCTCCTTTTCTTTTCCTGAGATCTTCACTGTGACTGACTTCACTGTTCAGAGGAGCCATTCGAACCATCCAGGGTATTTCCACCTTTTCCGCGCTGAGATCAAAGTTTGCAGAGCGATGTGCTGAAAGCCAGCAACTCCAGAAGGGCAAGGTGGGGCTCAACCACAGCATCTCTGCTGAAAGCAATAGGGGCTGTAGGGATAAATCAAATTCTGCTGACTCAGAGGGGAATTGTAGGATCCCCTAGAGCTCTGTTTGGAAAAACAAAAGCCAAAACCCATCAGCCAGCCATATCTGGCACGGAGGGAGCTGCACGGAAACCACATGGCGCCCAATACTGAAATACAGGGTAGGGCACCTCACAGCTCGTTCTCTGCAAACAAGCAGCCCTCACTGTTGAGCTCCTAAGGGATGATTCTGTATTAGTAATAGCAGTCTTGTATGCTTCCTCAACTTGGCACAGAGAGGTGATGAATTTGCTTCTTCTATACCAACCTCTTCCAGCTGCTGCACGCTTTCCCTGAGCTCGCTGACTGCTTGTTTCGTTCTCTCAGTCCCTACAGATTTTGGCAAGCGGGTGTACCAAGGAGTGCGAGTGAAGCACACAGTCAAAGACCTCCTCGCTGAAAAACGATCCAGGCAGAGCAGTGGCTCCCGCTTCAGTGTAAGTCACTTCCCACCCACCTTTTAAATTTTTTTTTTATTTAAACCAGGAAAGTCATGTCATGTAATCCTCTGTTTTAAAGAGCATTTATGGGGAGCTCAGGGCACTGGCAATATTGACAGGAAACAGCAAAAACATTGCCAGCACTAATGTTTCCCCCAAAAGATCACACAGGGCTGCTTGATTTTTTTTAAATCAGTGAACCTTTAAGAGATGAGAGTCTTTTTTTTGTAAGCGAATTAGTAATGCCAAATTTCTCATTCCTTTCAATCCTGCATATGACACCTTTCCAAGTCGACTTCCTTTCCCTAGCTACACTCAGCACCACAAAAATAGATGTTCTTCCCTGAATGTTGTGCTCCTTCCAGCTGCTCTCTGGCATACTGGAGTGCCAGGGGAAATGCAACGATGTTGTCATCTGGAAAGCGGCCAAGCATCAGTTTATAAAAGATCGCTTATTCTTAAAGTGGTTCTATGGCAACAGGAAACTTAAGTCAAATTATAGTACACTACATTGTTTTTTCTCAATTACTAGCCAGAAAAGCGATGCTGCCCCCAGAAGAGGACACAATACTGCAGGTGCCAGCCCATGACATCCAGTGGCACAATAAGCCACTCCCTGTGTGCTCCCAAGACTCACCTTCACCCAGCAGCAGCAGCACTTCACTTCCAGGCTGGTTGGGAGCAATGGGGCCACTAAGAGATGAGGAGATGCAGCCAAGCTGCTGAAACTGTGTCCTGGAAGGAAAAGGTGGGAGCAGAGACCCAAACTACTGGCACTGGAAGATATGTATTAGGAGTTTTGATGCTCCTTTCTCTTCAGGCCATTTGCCTCAAGCTTTTTGCCTTTATCAACAACAACAAAAGAGACCTCAAAGGGACTCACAAGTATTTTTTCTTGCTGTTGTTTTCATGCATTTTAACTCTGTGTAACAAAACAGGCAGAAAACCAGCAAGGGCACTACCAAACAAAGCAAGATCTAGCCAGACAGGTATCTTCACAGCCTTCAGCTAATGCAGACTGGCAGAAGACCCCCTGAGCCATGGACAGCCACTGGGAAACATGCTCCCACCAGGCAGGCATTTAGGAAGAGCGCTTTGGGAGCAGCAGGAAGCAGCTGCTGTGTTTGCACTCACTGAGAATACAGACCCTGGATGAGGACTATAATGCTTTACCTGCTCCCTTTCTGGAGGCGGCAGCTTCAACAGCTGCAATCAAAAGCCCTAGGAACTGTAGAACGCTTGCTGCTTGCTTTATTGCCCTTTGTATTCCAAAGTTTAGCAGTTGTAGGTCTATCTAATGCAAAATCAGCCCTGTTGCTAATTCCCTGTGAGAGACAAAATATTATTGTGCAGGGCAAACATCCGTATTTGCTCGAATATATCATGAAAAGAGCAGCTGTAAGCGCAGGTCTGTTTATCTGACATAATATAATCCAGAATCAAAGCAAATGGCGGATAACTGAACAGCCTTTTGTATATTTATGATGCAGCGTAATTTAGCTGCATCTTTTGTTTGAACATGATCTTTGCACCAACATCAGTAAGCCGTTACTGTGCAAGGAGAGGTCTCTGGAGGAGATCTGTGCTGCTAAGGAAAGGTCATTGCTCATCAGAGGGGAGCTGCTGGGCTGTTTACTGAGGCAGCAGGACAGGAACAATTTCATGACGGCCGGGCCCTGCACACATCAAATGATGGCGAACCAGAGCGTATTGTGATGAAAACCTCACAGTCTGGGCTTCTGAGTTCCCACCAGCTACAGGACAGATGGGCTTGGCCCTGGGTTTTAGGGAGAGTCTAACATTTTTCCTTTGGGTCTTGCACAGCGTAGGCATGAACTAGCAGTTGTCCTCCGTGTGATAAAAGGACGACCCTCTTTTCTCAGGTGGGGAAACTGTAGGTACGCAGAGCAAACACTGTGCCCAGCAGCACTCAGAGGCCAGGGACAGATCATTCAGCAAGCTTGCTGTCAGCAAGCCAGGGAGGTGCCCTGCCCAGACTGAGCTTTGTTTTATTATTAATTTTTATTACTTCAGCTGCTCTACTACAGACCGGGCCCAGAGAGGAGAGATACTGGAGCCAACGCATGGTCAAAGAGCAACATAGGTCCCAACTGCCAGACCAGGTCATTATTTTGACTTGCATTTAATCCCCCACGGCAGCCTTGTAGCTGAACAACTCTCCTGGGTACCAAGGCAGGGAACTGACACAGCTCTCTAGAGTACCCCCAGCCAGTATCCCTGCCCCATTACAAGCAGATGGGACCAAGCTTATCAACAGCTGAATTGCTGTGTGCTCAAGTGATGCTAAACAGACACGCTGGTGTGTTGCAGAAGATCCAGCTACCCCAGTCTCACAGCACGGAAAGGAAGTAATGCAGGGAGGAAATGAACTAATGGGCTTCAATTAAGCCAAGCCGTTCATCCCCTGATAAGGAGCCAGGAGGCAATCCAAATGTAGGTCTCTGCAAGTATGCGGGTGCCTGCTGTGCTGAAGGCCAAAGAGGGGCTGCTGCAGAGGCTGCTGCAATTGGATGAAGGCACGTAAAGCCTTTGCAGCTAACCTCAGCTCCGTGGCTACCATCATAGGTGTGTGCAAGAGGACTTGCTGCCTGTGATGCACAGATAGTTTCGGTAGCTGCTGAACAAACAGGATCAAAGACAAACTTAGATGCACTGGTAATTTGAAATGTTCCATACTAGAGATCGGCGGCTGTGCCCAGAGACCTTCCTGTCCCTCCAGCAGAGCATCCCTGTTCTCATCACGGCAGCCCTTTGACCTCCAGGCAGCATCTGGGCTACCTGCACTTCCTAAATCAACTTTTTCCTCAAATACAGTATTAGAGGTGCCAGATGACAGTACTAGACTACTTCCCAGTGCGGTGTTAAGACAGAGGCCCAAACACTAGTGCAGAATCTACACCATTAGTTTCAAAGAGATTCCTCCTCAGTGAACACAGACAGGAGTTGGCTGCAGGATGCGATGGCCGTGAGCAGGCAGAGGAGGCGATGGGGAAGAACCCTGAAGCAGGAGAAGGTATTCCAAGTGACATGGATGCTGAGAGAGGGGTGTCTGCTGGGACCAGATTTGCATGTGGAGGCTTTAGCTTTGCAGGGCAGAGTGCATCACCAGCTATGGTCCTCACTGAGGTCCACAGCCAAAAATAGCCCAGCTGGAGACAGGTGCAAGCCCTGGCCCTGACCCTGCAACGTGAACACTCTCATTTACCCGCAAGCCAAAGGGTTCCTCCCTGACACCTTCTATCACTCCCGCAGCCCGTGTGACCTGTGTGGGCTCAGAGCTCATTTTCATGATGGAGCAAGGAGCAGCTGCAAACCTCCCTCAGCAATAAAAGGAAGTCCTCGCACTGGCAAATTTAATTCAAATCTAAACCTCTAAATTTGGTTGCTTGCTACGGCAGGAACCTCCTGTTTGCACTATGCAAACTGAAAATATCATGCCACCATCACTGGCCGGGGTGACAGCGCAGCTGAAGTAAATGCAGCCGCAAGTGCTGTATTTCTGCTGTACGGGCTTGGAGATCCAGGGCCAGAACTTAATGAAACTCCATGTACGAGTTGAGTCAGATGTTTTTGCCACCGTGCTTTGTAAAGGAATTAGCCACCATGAGCACTAGAGCCAGTTTGAGCTCATTCTCCCTTGCCTAAGAGCCAAGAGAAGGTCGTTATTATCAGTATTGCTGTTGCACCCCAATAGGAGCTAGAAACAACTGCCTTCTACCCACAGCCTGCTTGCTCTGCTAGGAGGAACCAGCTAAAGCAGCTCTGTGGCAGGTAGACACAGCACAGGAGAGCCTGTCTGGAACATGGGTAGTGGAGAATCTGCCTGTTTCGACCAGCCAAGAGTTTCAATATCAGCTTGTTGAGCCCTGTTTTGTGCTAACACCAAAATGACTGCTCAGCCTGACGCCTGCATTAAGGGACGCTGCAGCACATGAGAAAACAACGCAGTTATCTTGATCTTTGTACTGTTATCAACTCTACACAAGACCTTCAAAATCTCTTCTTAGCCTACATTGCTAATACCTGAGAGGCTCCAGGCTTGAAATCTTGTAGTTAAGCTCTTCATACTGATAGCACCAAAGCTCAAATAGTGCATCTGGACTATTCCAACACCTTCCCAAGCTACATGCCTTGCTTTAAGAAGACATTTTTTAACATATCTTTTCTCTTTTGCAGGGCAGCACTAGCGCACCACAGTCGGCATTTGTCCAAATGCCAGGTGAGGTTTTCCTCCATCAATAAATACCTTCCATGCAGGTTGGACAATTGACACTGCTCCAGTCTCTTCTCCTGCAAAGGACGTGAAGTGAGCAAAGGAGAACTGGAGCAGGCCACCCCTCAGATAGAGCCCAGGAGAAAAGTAATTGAAAGAGTCAAAACAGAAACAGCAATAATAAAAGAAAGACCCCTGTAACTTGTATGAAATTTCCAAAAGAGAGATAATTAAAGCAGTTCCTACCTATTTTGATAGAGGAGGCACACAGAACATTTCCTTTTCCCTCCTGAGTCTTCCAGTTTTCCCTGGAGCTGGAGAAAGAGAGTACAAAACCAGGAGCTGACCTGTTTGCCCCTTGAGCTTTTGGGCAGGGAAAGGGGAATGAGGCTGGAACAGAGGCAGATGGTTTTGCAGCTGTAATCCCATCCTTCTCCCCAAAGGCTGTAGTAGAGCAAGGAAGAGGCAAAGGCTGGCAAAGCTAACCTCAACCTCCCTGGCCTCATACTTGAAGCTTCCCAAAACCCGTTTGGTTTGGTGCAGATGGAGGTCGTCAGCTGGATCAAGGCAGTCCAAGGTGCTAAAAGCACTTGGGTGGACACACCTGTTGGAAGACAGAGTTGACTCCTGCCCTGGGCGATGCTAGAGAGAAAAGGGCTCTATTTTGCAGCTGCAGAGGTGCCCATAGCTCTGTGGCTCCCCAGGTGTTGCTGTTACGGTTTCCCTTTAGCCAACCCTTTTTTCTGACCACCACAGGCTCACCTACTACTGCTGGTTACTATGGCATCAGGAGATCCTTCACAACGGAGTTGGATTTCCACAACACAAAGCAGTTTGTCAGTGATGTCTACTCATCCCCTCTAGGGTCCAAGCCCTTCTCGTGTGATTCCTCTGCCACTCAGGGCTACTCGGCACTTCTGGACCCATATCTCACTGACCAATACGGGGATTACCGTGCTGCTCCCCTCACAGCTGGTACCAGCTCCTTCTTCAGCCCTTCTTCTGTGCCCCCTCTCCTGCCAGCCTTCCCTAATGACACAGCGCACTTCCTACTAGTGAGTGAGTCTACAGTTCTCAGTTGCCTAATGAAAAATTACCCAATTCAAAGCTGGGGTTAAGTCACGGGGACTCAGGGGGAAAGGATGTGGCTGTTCCAGGAGGCAACCCCAGAAGAGTCCATAGCACGTGGGGCAGGCCTGAGGAGGAACATTTTTCTCTTTATTGCTGGCCTCTCTCTAATTGTCCCCTCTTCCTGTTGGAGACCAGCTCCTAAATTAACAACCTTCCCTGCTCCCTGAAACAACGACTCCATTAAGCTCCTTAAGTTTCTAGAAGCATTTCTTGCTGGCTCCAGGCTGTTGCCTATCCCCATCCCTGCCACTTCCCAGGAGCCAGCTCCATTTGCACCCCCAGGGCAGAACTCCTGCGTCCTGCAGGGTCAGAGCTGCTCAGTCCCACTGGGAGCCTATTCCAGGGCTTGCCCACTATTGACAGCCTGGATATTGCCTTTCAGTAGTTTCAACACCAAATACTGCTCCGGGGCAACAGAAATCCTTGTGAGTGTTCCTAGCCAGGATCTAGGGATAGCCTGGCATGGTGAAGCCAAGCTAGATATGCCATTACCTCCAGGAGAAGCTTTTATTCTTAGGGGTCTTACTTACCTTCTCTCCCCACTTCCATGCAGAGAGAGTCCTGGGAGCAGACCTCACCTAACAGTCTCAGCGAGTTGGACGGTGCGTGCTCAGACCCTCTGCAAGCACTGCCTGCCAGCGCCAGCTGCCCCTCCTCACACGAGTCTGGAGGCGTTTCCCCATATCGAAGCTCAGGTTGGACCCCAGCCATCCCTGGAGCCCAACCTTACCCTCTGCATCCTCTTGAAGATGTCCACTACTCCCCCAGCTATGCTGCCACCTCACCCTACTCCTTCCCACCACTCATGACTGTGGCAAATGAGCTTACCTCCAGGATGAGCCAGCTGTCACCAGAGCAGTCCTCGGACACGACGCTTCACGATAACTCTGCCTGGGCAAAAGAAGATGGAAGTCCCATCTGGGGGACTTATGAAGGCCGGAGAACTTACTGATGAGAGATAAGAGCTGGAGGAAAAGAAAAACGGACCATTAATGAAGCCAGTTAATTACTTGTGTGCTTTTTCCTAAAGCTGATCCTTCGAACAGAGGATGCTAACAACAGGCAATGCTTTATGCTCTGCTTTGAAATACCTTCACTGGGATATACCACATCTAGCTTATAGTGGTGCCTTCTAGTGCCTTATGAAAGTAATTGCTCACAGTCCCACTGTGCTACAAGTGAAATACACAGCCTGAAAAATATCTGCACTCTATGGGCCTTTCCTCCAAACAGGGATCTCACGTACTTCTTTTCAGATGCTGAGGAAACACGTTGCTCTGAACCTTAAACTACATCTACAGAGCAAGGTTACCAGAAGAGATTTGGGAAGACTGAGGAGCAAGGCAGGGGTGGAGGGAAGCCCTCCTGAACAGCACAGAGTCTGTATAACGGTGTGTGGTTACCTAGCAGCATCAATGTCCATCCCTAACGCTAGCATGCTGTGAGCGGGACATTGTCTTGGGCAACACTTATGGCCAGAGTAGCAAAGGTATGGCACGTTTGAGCCTAGAGTAGCAAAGGTATGGCATGTTTGAGCCTAGAGGAGCAAAGGTATGGCACGTTTGAGCCTAGAGGAGCAAAGGTATGGCATGTTTGAGCCTAGAGGAGCAAAGGTATGGCGCGTTTGAGCCTAGAGTAGTGAAGGTATGGCGCGTTTGAGCCTACAGCACAGAAGGCTACAAGCAAATAAAGCTCACTTACTACAGCAGAGCCTGGCAGAGAGCCTGGGCTTTTGGCAAGGCCTGTCAGGGCCCCATGCTGCCTGCTGATCTGTGCACAAGGAAGCCTCATTATCCTTCCAACCTGCAGTGCACAAAACACATCACCCCCAATTTCCCTCTTGCTCTGAAGAGGACACCAGAGCTGTTCCCACCTCATCAACCCGAGCGAGGTGACACTTGGTGTGTCAATGGGCGTAAGGCAGCCCCTTGGCACCCGCCTGGGGCTGTGGTTGGGAAGAAGGCTGAAGTCCCAGTGCCAGGTCGGGGTCCATGGCCACTAGAGGTAGCTCTGCACACACCAACACACAGAGGAGTCCTGTGCAACCTCCCAGGTGCAGCCAGTCCTGCCTGCTGCGTCCATCGCTGGCGGAACCTACCCCCTTTGCTATTCCCTTTGCTCCATCTCCTCTCCCAGCCTGGCACCCACAGAAGCAGCAACAAAAGCCGTGTTGAGGAAGAAAAGGAGCTTTCCAGGGGCTGAGTGTGTAATGATGAGGTGCTCTAAGAGCCTCCTTGCCCTTTCTCCTCAAATCCTGGGGCTGATGGGGCATTTGGAGCCTTCTCAGCACCCTCCTGGGATTGAAAATGGCACTGAGCTCACAGGATGGGACCCAGAGCATTGCTCCATGCCATGCTGCCTGCAGGTAGCTCTCTGCAGGGGAACGTGGGCTGGGGGACACAGCACTGCACCTGCAAACAGCAATGCCAGATCCCTGTAAGCAATACTGCCGAGAGCTGCCAGGCCAGTCCTCTACACAAAGCCCTTCCTTGTACAGGCACACCACCTAGCACCCCTCATCCAGTAGCCCAGGAATGTCCCTGCACCTCAGCACACATGCAGGAACCATACCAGCCCCTTGCTCAGCCCACACCTGGCAGATGATGCCTCCCTGGCCGTTCACACACCTGCAAACCAGCCAGGGCATGTTCCGGCATCAAGGGATGGAATGAATGCCCCCAGGGATCATCTCAGCAGCTGCCCCAAAAGGGCAGGTCCCATGCAGGCTGCCCTGGGACAGACCCCTCACCCTGAGCCCTCACAGCACAGTGGAGAAGCAGCTGCAAGAGCTGGCCCAGCAGCTCCAGCGCAACATGCCCAGCAGAGCCCATTGATGTCTTCAGGGGCTCAGCGCAGCGGCTAATTCTACCCCATGGGTTCCACAACCCACTGCAGCAACCCCAGAGCCATCCCAAGGTCACTGCCGTGTGTCAGGCCCAGGAGAGACAGGGAAAGCTCAGCCTAGGGAAATAGCCAGCAGCCAAGGCTCCGCCACACATGTGCTGAGTGTGGGGCAAGATGAGCCTGGCTTCCTCCCTGTTTGGTCCATGGGCAGGTGTGGAGCATTACAAGCTGTCACCCACTCAGCCAGAGCTTCTCCCCTGACTACGTGCCACAAGGCAAGGAGCCCCAGAGCATCTTGGGGTGTGTGCAGGTCTCCTTGCCCCGCATCCAGCCCCTGTACCCCCAAACCTGAGGCTTGCACGAGCCACCAGCCTTCTTCCTGTAGCTGACAACACCACCAGGCTGGACTGCTGTCCCTAGCCGCTGTCTGACCAAGTTGCAAAGTGGTCACCATCAGCTATCTCAGCCGTACCTTCTTCAAGGGCATTGCATGGACGGGGACACCAGGGTCAGCCTGGCTGTATTCCTGCAGGCTCTGAAGGAGAAGCAGGGGCAGAAAGCTTTTGAGCTGTCTCCGGAGCGTCTGACGCACGCTGGCGTTCTGCTCTTGACCACAGCAAGGTTTCGATGAACCTGGAAATGCTCTGAACCCTAGGACACGCAGGAACACACCGAACACGGGTGGTTCGTGTTTCCTTAAGTCACGACTGGAGCTGAGCAGCCTGCACGATCTGCTCCATGGTCTCTGGTTACAGAGGTAACCATTGTCCCGGGAGCGCTGGCTCCCCTGCACAGCACCCGAGGCCTCACTGGGCCTTCCCCACCTACCACTGATGCTTCAGCGGGAAGCAGCGCCAGCAACACAAGGGCTTCATGTCCCAAACTGCTTAACACGGGCAGGCCTGTGTCCTCTGCTGTGACCCAACCCTCCCAGCAAGGACTGTCCTTCTTACTGCATCGCAGGTTGGGGGGGGGAAAGTGCTTCTTTCCAGCGGGGCTGTGGGAAGCATCCCTACGGAGCTGCCCTGAGCAAGACTTGGCCTGCTGGGAGCTGCCGGGGCACGTTTCGGCACAAGGAATGGCATCAGCGCTGCGCCCACTCCCCACAGAAATCAAGTGTATTTGTTCAACTTGAAGGAAAAGAAAAGATTCAGCGGCAACAACAGCTAAACGGAATGGCTAGTAGATTATTAACAGCCTGGCCCTCTTTCTGCCTCGGCCAGCTATTCCCGGGGCACGGCAGAAACTGCGATGCCCAGGGAAAAGTTTAAACGTAACCTAAAAAACCCAGCTACGTCAGTCGTATGGCGATGAAGGGTCATCCAAAAGCTGTGCCACCCTACCACACGCTGAGACCCCACCACGTGCAGCACACGGGGCAGGCCAGCAGTGAAGCGCCTAAGAAGAGCCAGGCCCATGTGAGAAGCGAGAGAAAATAGTCTGAATTAGGGGAAAACACCAATAAACTCCAATATCAGACCAGCATCTGGGCAGAGGAAAGGGAGTGCTGTGGGAAGAAGTAGGGTTCAGACAGCTTCGGCTACCTGGGTGTCCAGGGCAGCCTTTTTGTTCCACCACGCCCGCCCACTGCCATTTTGGCCCCCAAACCTTAGTATTTAGCCTTAAAATGTGAAAAAAAGAGCAAAAACCAGCTCAGTCCCTTGCAGAGTCCCCTCTGCAGGTAGCAAATGAAATATGAGAGGGCTGGAGCCCAGCCTGTGTGTCTGAGGGCAAAATACTGAGCCAGTTTCAAGGCATCTGCTTCATTCGGGGAAAGATGGCTAAAACCCCGCAAATGTCCCAAAAAGCAAAGGGCGGGGAGAGTGGCCCCACCAAACCTTGTTCCCCTAGACCCTCTGCTAGATGGGGATGTGCTCGGTTTCACAAAAAGATAGCCCATTTTGTGGAGCCTTTGAATATTCAAATTGAAAGTATCGCGCAATCATTGATTGTCAAATCATTGGTTTCTAGAGGTTTTAAATACTTGGCATTAGGAGAGTAAAACTCAAACTTATACCCGTAGGGATAAAACCGTAATATTGCCGGGATCCACCTGCCATTGCCAGCCGGCAAGCGGGTCCCTGCGCCCCGAAATTTTCAGCCTGTCTCTTCTTGCCCCCTTCACCTGCTCTGGGGCCGGGGCCGGGGCCACCTCTGCCGCTGCACCGGGCGCGGTGCTGCCCGTTCCCGCTCAGGATGTCCGGTAAGCCCCGCTCCCCTCCGGCCCCGCCGCACCCCACCCCCGGGCCAGCCCCCGCCACCCGATTTTGGGGCCGTTTCGGGGTTCGCCGGGGTCATGCCGCGAGTGAGGCAATCTCGCCTCCCAGGTGAGGAGGAAGCGGGGAGGGCGGGGAGGAGGGAAGGGCTGTTTGCCCGGCTAGTGCCAGCCCCGGCCCGCCGCGGCGCAGCGGGGAACCGGCGAACCGGGGCTCCCCTCGGCACGGCTCTGCTCGGCTTAGCCCGGCTCAGCTCGGCTTGGCTTAGCTCAGCTCGGCTTGGCTCAGCTCGGCTTAGCACGGCTCGGCTTAGCCACCCGCTCTCCCGGGTGAGCCCCTGCAGCGGGCTGGCCACCGCATCCTCTCCACGCAGTCTACCCTTGCTCTGCCCCTCCCACCAAGCCCACCGTGGTCCCCCCAGCCCCTCCTGGGTACCCTGCTTCTCATTCCCAGCCTGCCCCGACCACCCCGTTCTCCAGCCCTGGCCAGCTCCGGGGGGCTGCCCGAGGTGGCCCTGCTCTGGATGCTGCAGCTGCGGGCAGACCACGCTGGGGGCTCGGGGTGCTGGAAAGCAGGATCCGTGGGGTGCAATGGAAGGTGGGGCTGGGGGCTGCCTGGCAGCCAGCCTCGGGGCTGTAGGTGTGTCCATACCTCGCCTGCTGGTTTGACTTGCGCACAGTGCAGCCCCCAGCCCCGGCCAGGTCAGAGCTAAGAGGCTGTGCAAAGCCAAGCTTGCAGAAGGGACTGCTGGCTCAGAGCCCTCCCTGGCTATAGGGAGGCCTGGTAACAGGGTGTTCTCCTTAAATTCCTCCTCTTGCTGTCCCCATCTTCAGCTTCTTGAGTAAAAACCAAAACATGAATATATGAGGTGAATAATCCCCAGCTGCTGAGAGTACAGCCCAGCAAGCTCCCCCAGGGGCAGACCTGGCTCAGCTCTTCTGGAGGGACCTGTGTGCCTGTTCCAGCATGTCCTGGACCAGAGCACCAAGAGGGCAGCAGGAGGGCTGGGGGTAGGCAGGCAGGAGGGTGAGGATGCCGTCAGCCACGGGGAGAGGTTATTGCAGAAGAGGACGGTGCCGACAGTGTGGGATTTCTCGGATATGCAGGCAGAACCCACAAATCCAGCACCATCATCCTGCTGCAGGCAGCAGCGGTTGGACAGGGAACCTGCAGCCAGGTGCCTCTGCTGGGGAACAGCTGACTGTGGGCTGAGACAGCGCTGGTGTGTGCAGGAGCTGCTGCTGGATGAAACAACAGCAGAAAGTCAGGACAGCCAGAACTGCCAGAGGCTTTAAGTGTTTTTACCATGAGTATAGCAAGCGAAAGTGATTTCTCAGAATGGGTAAATTCTTCATCATTTCCTGTACTAAAAGTCTCTCATCAGGTAGTGACTGGTTGCTGATTCATTAGGGCTGGATTAAAGACATCCTAAATGCATCCTAAATAGATGGGAGTTGTACGGAAAGAGAAAAATAAAGAGATAACCTAGGCTTTGCAAGAAGTGATTCATGAAAGCAGTCATTTTATTTGTGATTTGTGTAGCCCTCTGAATAACAACCCACATATTTCCATTGTTTTATTTTTCGCCTTCATCTGCCAGATGAAGTGCTTCCCACATTTATTTTCAGGTCCCAAGGGTGGCAAATATGATAGGAATGTAAATAAATTCAACAGTAGCACCAGATGGAGCTTGCTGTTAGGACACCTGGAGGGTGAGAGGGAAGAAGGAGAAAAGAATAACATGTACGATTACTAAACATAATCAACACCAACTTGTTAATAAATGTCTGCTTGTCACAAGCTTGAATAGCAGGTGTTGAAGAAGGCTATAAACTGTGATTAGAAGTGACGTAACCGTGACCAGTTAACTCTAAGCAGACTCTGTGTAGAGCATGCCTGAAAACATGATGGATTTGTTGCGTGCTCTGAAAGTCTCCCACCTTGTAAAGTGTTTTTCCACAAATTCTTTCAGGGAAGCCCAAGGTGTATCAAGGTGTTAGAGTAAAGATAACAGTTAAGGAGTTACTGCAGCAGAGAAGAGCACGACAAGCAGCAACTGGTGCAGGAGTAAGTAAAAACTTTTCGATGTCTGCTTTGTCTCTTCTCTCTTCATCTTTTTTTGCCAAGGTTGTGATCTCTGGGCCGAGGAGACTGCTGAGGTGTTAGCATAGCAGGCCAGTCAGGATGGGGGAGAAGAACGTTCAGCCAGGTAACTGCAGCAGTGATCTAAACAGGTGACTGACTGAGCAGAGCTGGTGCTCCAGAAATCACTCTGGGATCGGAGGCCCACGTGGACAAATTTCCGTCCAGCTTACAGTTATCACAGCAATTGCTCCCCATTTAAAATGTGGCCTGGCTGGGTAGAAGCATGCACCAGACTGTTTTGCAGCATCAGGTGAAGCATGTGCTCAGGGCATGCCTTTGACTTGACCTGTGCAGCTTTGAGAAGCATCCAGTGCAAAGCTCTGTCACGCCAGATCTCCCCTAAGCCCCCCCTTTTCCACAAGTCTCGGCCCTCCAGGAAGCTGCTTTCAACCATCCCTTTCTCCTGGAGGCTTTCTCTTGTCCATTTAGATCAGGCAGGAGATGAAGGCACCTGAGGTGCATTGCCGCCAGCAGCTCCCAGGCTGTGGAGAGGGTTTGGGATTTCAGGACTTAGGAACAGCCCCAAATTTTGGTTAGCAGAAAGGAAGAAAACAAGGCATGGGCAAAGACCCTTGAAGCAAGGTTCCATCCTGCTCCATTAGGGCTCCCAGCATAACATTCAAGTGTGCTTGACTGAATCCAGGTCTCCAGTGTTTTTCAGTACCACCTGAGCAGCTCCTGGCTCCATCCCTTCTAACCAAGGGGGTGGAGATGTGCGTGTGTACACACACACATGCGTACACTCTCCCTCACTCACTCTTCCAGTCTTGGTAGGAGTCCTGTAGCTCCAGCCGCTCTATGGATTTGCATAAAGAGGTTGGTAAATCATTACTTCTTCCCGGTTCATGACATTACAGCTTTGGATGGCTTTCAGATTTCATCCCCCACCTCCTGTACCTCCTTGCAGCTGATTGCACAAAAAGCCGATCAGCCTGCAAGCCACGGGCAGAGAGGTCTGGGTGAACAGTGCACAAACCTGCCGGGCTTTGGAGATGCTGGGTCACTCCTCCTCTCCAGCCCCAACAGAAGCAGCTTCTTCATTGCAGCCAGGCGTCACAGGGCTGCGTGGAACTGGGGTTTGCTTCCCACAGCGAGTTTACACAGCGCTTGTTTTGCCCACACAGGAAAAAAGCGGCAGCGCAGGAGGTTACCTTTGTGATCTGCAAGAGGTGCACCTTGTCCTGGAGAGGCCCCGTGGGTTAGGGCCGGCAGGATAAGCCTCTGTGGATGGAAAAAAGCCAAACCTGAAAACTTCTGCTGCTGGTGGAGTGGTTCTATCTGCCTTGTTACGCATCTGCAGCCAAAGAGAAAAGTAGTCCCACAGGCACTTTCAGCCCAGAGTAGCCACTATTTAGTGAAGTAAAAGCACGGGGATGCGCTAGGAAGTTGTTGCAAGGGAAATGAGCCACTAACTCGAGAGCATTTTGAATAAAAGCAATGAAGTGGAAGTCTATATGAATTAAAACAAGAAAAACCCCAATATTTGTATTTGCAGAGTAAAATCTTGGTCCCCAAGCAACAAGCATCAAACCTCTTGTTGCTTTTTGGAGTGGGTTTCTCCCCTCCGGCAGGTCAGATTTCTAGAACAGATTCATCTGCTCACTTCAGCTTCTAGCACCCCTTAGGAAATGAGACTGTCCGTTGTCACAGAGGCACGCGGCTGTGTTAGAGTGGGGAGTGGTGGCAGAGCTGGTTCTCAGACAACACCAAGAACAGCGACCCAGCCTGATGCCCAGTCATGGGGATACCTCCAAGTGCCTTTAGTCATGTTTCAAGAGTTATGACCACAATTTGTTACTTACAATCCTACTTATTCCTACAAATTCTTTGGGCTCTCTCCACTGTGGAATTCACGATCCTGGAAATTAACAAGGTAGTTTCAAAGGCAGCCACATCCCTGCCCAATTAGCAATGATAATGCAGGAGGGAGAGCACGGTGCTGTATCAGACACTTTACAGCAGGTCGGTGGTGTGCTCCTCCGGTGCCGTTACAGGCTCAGGGAAAAATCATGTTATGCGCATTAATCTCGTTCTGCCAATGCAGGAGCAGTTTTCCATGTCACAGCCATAAGGTAAATAAGATTTACATAAATAGACTGAAGCAAAATCCTGACTTACCTCGGCATGCAGGAAAACGCTCTCCTGTATTACAGTAGCTACAATGTCTTTTCGTCCCTTCTCTTTGGTCAGGTTTCTTGGGGCAGCAGCAGCAGCATCCAGTTTTCAGAGTCCGTGTCTCCTCCTCACCCAGGTTGGTACAAAGCCCTTTCCCATGCACTTTCCCACCCCCCTTCCCAATTTTTCCCACAGCCCAGAGTCTTTCCAGCCCTTGGTTAAGGCAGGCACTACCAGATAACCGGCAATGCAGCCAATCAGCACCTGAAAGGAGCCCATGAAATGCAGATGAGGATGCCGTGAGGCCAGCAGGGTACATATTACCCCCTTCAGAGCACGCTCACATGCTCTCATTCCTGCAGTTCATTTTTCACACAGCAAGGAGTGAGATCCCCATCCAGAAGGGATGCTCATCCCCTTGGGAATACCACTGCTGGTGTCACCTTCTCCAGGCTGCAGGCTGTGGGTCCGGTTGGAGCTAGAGGGTCAGATTGCCCTGGAACACTTTGCTGAGCTCCAGCAGAGCTGGCTGTTCTCACTCTCCTGGCAGCATTCAGTGAATATCCAAGGAAAGAGGAGAGGGGTGGGGGGAATAGCACTTTGAGCTCACAAATCCTTCAATTATTCTGCAGCTAAAGCAGGGAGAGACCTAAAAGGTTGGGCAGGTGCGAATATGTACACTCTATGGACAAGGAAATTATTGAATCTTCAATATTTGGGAATGAATTTGCTTATGTTAATACAGAAATGTGAGACATACCAAAGCTTTTTCAGGCTGGAAAGTCTCCATCTGTTTATGTATTTTGGGTGCTTCTCACTTCCTCCCCACATCCAGCTAAACGCTGCCACCTCAACCCATATTCAGTTATGACTCTGAGTGACTACCCACCTACCCTTCCATCGCCTTCAGAGCTGTGCCCCTCCACTTTGCTCTTAGCCATATCTGAGCACAGCATGAAAAGGTAATAATTCTGAAAATCAGATCTGCTGTGCGCTTTCGTACCCCCCGCCAGCAGGCTGGAGTACAGCGAGAGCCTTCTTTTCTTGTGCTTTCCCCAGTAACGCTACAGGGACACGATGCCACGTCACCACCGACTGGCTTCATTTTGTCCCCTCAGAGGTTTGTCTCCTGTCTAGCTATTTGGAGGATAAAAGAGCAAATTATTCTTCTGTTATCCCCTTTGTCCTGCGGATGTAGCTACCCAGCATCTGGAGCAAGCCCTCTGCCAAGCTGTGAAGCGTTAATCACTGCATGGCAAGCTTCTAGGTCTGTAAACAGTTGACATTTGAAGGGAGGACAGAGGATTAAGAGTCTGAGGGCGTTTCCAGATGGATTCCTGTCCAAAGTAACTGGAGCCAGAAGAGTTTCCAGCAGTATTTAAAGAGCTTTGGAGCTTTATGAGGAGACTAAAGCTCCCCAGGTTGCAGGCATGCTTGGAGCATCTTCCTCCTGGTGCCTGTTTTCCTAGAAGATTCAGCCTAAACTTGAAGGACCTTTTGCCATATCAAAATCCATAGGGCTCCTGAACATACGAGAGTACTGAAACCTGACCTGGGGCAACACCTGCCCTCTGGGAAGACAGATACTGAATAATCTACTACTGTCTGGTTTACCTTTCTCTCCTAGCACCTTTTGATGCAGAGCCCATCTCTTCCGTTCCCAACTATTGTCCATCATGGCAGTTTTCAAATTGCCTCTCGTGCGAAGAAAGCCCTAGCTATTTGGAGCAGCTGGTAGATTCCTGTCTTCAGACAGATGTGCCCTTAGACCCAGCCTTCGATGCTTTCCAGACGTCCTCACACTACAGCCCAGACGCCTTCCAGCCAGTCCCGCTCTGCTTTAACCAGGGCCTGGTAAGCTTTGTGTCCCAGGGGAGCACCAAGGGTGCACTCAGAAGGAAGATGGGGAAGAGAGTCACATCCCGGGGCAGGACAGCAGCACGCTGCCTTGGAAACGTGGCTGCTTTGGGGGGCGTGGGGCAGAGCCAGCAAGGCAGGCTGCTTCTGTGGACCTCGACATGGTTTCCCATCAGGAGCAGAAGACAGGGAGGCCCAGCCAAACCTAAAGAGAGACTGCGGAATAGGGAATGTCCCCTCTACAGATCCTGTAGATTCTCTGCAAAGAATGGCCCAGTTCCTGCTAGCAGATGTCCAACCTGCAGAGAAGCTCCCTGTTGATACTAATGTCATGGGAACTACCTCTTGGGTTTAGGCCTCCAAGGGCCAAACCATCTCCCTGGGTGTCCAGACCCTCCTGAGAAGGGCAATGGTGTGGAAATTCTGGCTGCTGCCCACATTTCCCCAAACGGCACCTGAACCGTCCTGTTTTCTTTTCTTTTCTCTCAAACTCTAGGCTGCCGGATCCCCCAGTTCAGCTGATCTGTCCAGCCCATTAAACTATAGCTGCTCTTCTCCTCAGCTACCTCCTTTCACCCCGCCAACCCACAGCCCACCTTCCACTCTGGACACCAAGACCTATGGCTACCCTGCGGAGGAGTGGTCCTGCCATGTCCCCTCCCCGTACACCACCTCTGCTTGCTGCTGCACAGCCTGCGGCTCCCAGCTTGCGGACAACAGGGTCCCACAGTACTTCCCCTGCCCCAGCACGGACTGCATGGACTACCTACCACCCATGGCCATGGCCGATGAGTTCTTCAGAAGGGATAGGAACTGTGACATCTGCTATAGCTAATGGGGACTGTGGTTTTACACATCCACTGTATCCAAATCAGATTAATTGCCCATGAACTATGCAAAGTTGTGCTGCCTAACAGAGTCCAGTTTATTCTTCACTACTCACATGTTTTCTACATGACACTGTCACTACATTTCTTCCTGTCTTGTATGGTCAGAAGTGCTTTGTTGTGGTGGTGGTTTGGGTTTTTTTTTCTGTTTGTTTGTGTTTTTTAAAGAAATCCTAAACTGGCTTACCAAACACGTGTCAGTAAGCCAGCTCTTTTTGATACAAATAAATAATTAAGTATGCATACTGAAGCCTGTTCATTCCTCCTGCTGAAGGTCAGTGCTTTTCTCTTCTGCTAACGATCCAAGATTCCAGCCTTGTTCTCAAAAAGGTGAGGAAGAGCCTCTCAGCAACCCTCACAAGGAACAATTACTGAGCAGCATGAAAGGTCTCACTTACCCTTTCCAGCAGATGAAAGGTCTATAGGTATCTCAGCACCCAGCACACCATCCTCCGAGAAAGCTCTGCAGCACCCCACTCTGAGATGGATCTGCAGCTTCTTAGCCGCTGCTTCTGCTCAGACTGCTGCAGTGATACTCTCGAGAGATTCTTGCAGAACAGGAAAACCACCATTTTCCCTGCAAGCTCAGGGCTTGGCCCCTGGGTCATGTGCCAGAAGGGCCTGCGCAGAGGTTGAACCCCATGCCGAGCTTCTTTGGCTGCTGCTCAACACCAGCTTTCTTGTGAAGGCAGTTTTAGTGAGAGGCTGATGTAGTTTGGCAGCTTTTTGTATAGTTCGGTCTGTCAGTATCAGGTTTGCTGCATCTCAGCATAATCACCTGAACAGAAACTAAATTTTTTTTTTCAAGTAGATAATGGGAAAGTTATCATAGCTGAGGATTCCCTGTTTCTTGCATAATCCCAGACCTTCCTAAGACTGTGTCTCACCTCCTTTTAATAGTACTTGGTGGGGCAGATTGCCAAGCCACCAGTTTCTCAGCTGAGCACCCAGGCTGGAAAGAAGGAGGCATCTCTCCATATTAAATCCAACACAAACGAAAAAACTAACTACAGCTGTGAAAATGAATACATCAGTAACTAGCTGTATGCCCAACTTCTCCTCCAGACATTTTTACAGTCAACTAAGAAGCTTTCCTCTCCACAGAGCTGAAATTATCCATATGGCCAAGGAAGAAACAGACACACATATCTGGCTGGCAAGTAAGGAGCTTTCCTTCACTCTAGAGAAAAAAATAAAAGCCAAATCAATATTACCTCAGCCCCTGAAGTCTATGAAGAACTAAGAGTAGCAATGTTTAATGAGGCTTTAGAAAATATTTATATAATGCCAGCAAATAAAGCTCTTCTCCATTGGGGAAGCTGTCTTGAGGTGCTGGGCTGGTCTCACCACCAAGCTTCCACACTTGCAGGGCTCACACGTGGCCACGGTCCTGAGGTGGGAGCATATATTGTCTTCTTAAAGACAGCAGATATTTAACAGCCTCGCGCTGCATGGGACCAGCTGCTCTGAAATTATCAACTGCTCCCCTGCAACAAGGGTATTTCCAGCAAGATGTTTCTATGCACTGGGGTCTCTGGACTCTTAACAGCTTCCACTGAATAAGTAGTGCTGTCTTCCAACCCTTGCAGCCTCTTCCTATTTCTCTGCTGCTCTTCTCTGAGTTGTTTTGCAATCTCCCATGCCAGGGACTGGAAACATGCTTTAGACACCGTTTCCCCAATTCTTTGTCAATAGCTCGAGGTGACAGATGCAGTGCAAGTAAAAGCTTGCAGACTGTTGACACAATGTCATCTTGTTGACACAAGAAAGGAACAAAAACAACAGAGAAGGACTATTCAAAGGTTGATTGTGCATTTTCTGGCTACGAGGAACACATTCTTCCCCCCCATTCCACCTCCTCCACCAAAAAAAAAAAAAAGGAGGGGTTAAAGGAAAGTGGCTTGGGTGATATCTCCAGCAGAGCTGGCACAGCACTACAGAAATGCTGCCATTTCATCAGTTCCTGACAGGTGAAGTTCTGCCAGCCTATATAAACACGTGTTTACACAAAAGTGAGGATCGCTCCACTCTTACAAAAGCCGTGAATAACTCCAGAAGTAACCCACAGTTATAGAGAAAATAAAAGGTTTTTATTTTCAGGTTCCTTTCCAGTTGCACAGCACATTTGATCCGACAGTGTTCCTTGCCAACCTACTGGTGACTTTTCTATGGTGCCACTTCAGAGTATTTGTTTGGTGATAACAAGCCTTTGTTATTAGCAACTTTTCCACAGCCACAGGTCGGAAGAGATAAACTGTGCAAATAAAGCGGTATCACACACTGCCAGGACTGCTAATGTTATAAAAGGTACATTTCCCCTGAAACAGTCATAAAAATTTGAGGCGTTAACTGTGACCTGAGATACTGCTCAAATCTATGAGATTCGCCCCAGCACAGAAGACTTGATACCCCTTTGAACATTAAAAATTATTTTCTTGATACACAAGCCAGGTACTGGCTGGGCTGGACACAAAAAGGGAAAGGTGCTTTACATGCAGGAGGAAGCAGCAGCCTCCAACAGTCTCATGGATCCCGTCCAAAGACAATACAAACAGCTCGTTGGTTGTCGCTGGCTTACAGAGCAGGGCTGTCATGTAGGAGCTTTGGGAAGGTGAGCACAGATGCGCCTGTGGAGAGAACAAATCCTTCCTGGGCCTGTCGTGGTTCTTCCCTCTGCAAATCCCACCTCTCAGCTCTGGGTAACACAGGCTGCCAGGGCAATTGTTTGAGTGAAGCCCCATCCATCCCTCCCCAAGCTGCTATTTTCCCTGATGTTCTGGAGAAGGTGATGTTTCCAGACTACAGGTCACTGATGGCCTTGTTGGGTATTAAACACCCAAGAGCAGGCAGAGGAAACAATAGATAAGTTACGCTAAAACCCAGCTCATGTATTTTTAATCTTTTTTCACTTGCTGCAAAAGGACTTCTATCATCCCATAGACGTTCTTAAGTGGCAAAAAGCTTTTTACATTTTCCCTAGTCACAGTTTTACGGTTTTGTTGCTAGCAAGCTCAAGAAATGGATATTTTACCGACCGTTTTGTCTTGACACGTGGTACTAACTCACCAATGCAGTTATCTCTCAATCCAGGGCTTGTTAGAACATCCCTTCAAAGTAAGAAAGCACATGCTTTTGCTGGCCTATGCCCCGATACATGCAAATTTATGCAAACACATGCAAATACAAGACCGCTTTTTTTTGTCAGCGGATGTTGGCAGGTTTGTAGATATGATGTAGTGAGAAGCAATAACAAAACAGCAGAGAGGAGGGCTGAGAAAGTCGAGAAGATGCCTGCATTTCTTAAGAGCTTTTGTTCAAGTCTGCTAAACAGTTGTTTAAACAGCCCAGGTCCGTGAGACCGATGAGTGCTTCAGGAAACCCCATCCCGTTGAGTGAGTCAGCGAGTGATCAAGGAAGTTCCTGCAGTGATTTAAGACATTCGCCCTTCATCTTATCGTTCAGTCCTGTTAGAGAAAATAACTCGTGCGACGTCGAGAAATCAGCGCCCTGTAATTCAGATGTGTACTGAGGATGAGACACCCTCTGGGAAAGGGTTGTCAAAACAGGGCTTTCGCTCCCTTCAATCCCATTGACCAGGCAGAGCCACTGTTGCCCATTGATTGCACAGCAATTCACAAATCATTTCACAGAAAGAATAAGAAAAATCTATTAAAACACCCCCTTAGGTAAGAATGGGAATGGGAGAGCACTTACCCCATCGCACCTGGACCCTTGCCCTCACGACTTAAAGGTTTTCTACCCTGTCCATGCCTAAAAGCTGTCCAAGTCCCAGAGGAAGCCTCTGTCTCCTGCACAGGCCTTAGCTCAGGTGGGGGTTCAGCTCCCCAGCTTGGATGTGCTTCCAGAGTTATTCATTGCCATCAGAGCTGGAGGCTTGGATTGAATCAGATGTCTTAAAGAGGAATGCCTTCACTGGGAAGCGCTCAAGAGGCACGCAAACCCACACTGCTGAGAACCTGCCCCATATACTTGCTACAAGCATCTGTTTTCTTTTCTTGGGGTGTGGTGAGAGACTGCGGCCATGGTCAGCTGCTTCAGCCGTCTTCCACAAAGTGCTAAGAAATGGGGTAGGAGCAGCCTGTAGGAACCCTCACTCGGAGCTCTTGTGTTCAAATGTCCGTTCATCCAGGTGAAATACAGCCATGGATGGCTCCTCAGGCTGACTTGACCTCTTGCATCCAGTCTTTTCCCTCCCCATCAGTTCCCTGCATTCCCAGGCTAGCAGGAACGATGGAGGTAATTGCACATCACAAAGGCTTCAGCATTTCAAGCAGTACCTCTGTACCGGACACAAGAGGCACAGTTCCTGAACTCAGTCCCCATCAGCTGCTGAACCCGGTCTGGGGCTTTGCCTGTGCCTACTCCACAGCCTCAGTGGTGACGGGGATGTCATTGCCATCAGGGGGAGGGCGGGTTTGAGACTGGTTTTGTATATATTTATATATATCCAATTTTATTATTACTATTAATATCTTCGTTAAAGCTGTTTCCGTTTTCATTTTTACTCTGGAAGTCTCTCTCTCATTCCCTTTCTCTCCCATTTGGGAGGGGAGGGGGGGCCAACAGCAATCCATAAGTCTCTCTCCCTTATCTCCTTTCTCTTCCCCTTTTTTTTGGGGGGAAAGAAGGGTTAACAGGAAAGAGGGGTTAACAGAGAGTGCCTGTTGTAGGTCTGGTGGACTGACCCTAAACCTCGACAGCAGGCAACCTAGGATCTGGCATTTCGGTGACAGGAGATGAATGCAGATGCAACTTTCCCTTTCTTCAGCAAATGCCTAACCTGCCAAAAAATGCAGAAGTTCACAACATACCTTCTGAACGCCCCAATATGTACACACACACAAACACACTTATATACATGTCTATGTGTAACTATATACATAAAAGTATCAGAGAATACAATGAACTCCAGGAGCCTTTTTATACCTTTAGGCATGAAACCCAAACACCCCATAAGATTTGCTGCCATTAAGGAGGAACTACACATTGAGACCTCTGTGGATGTATTTGGAGTACCAGCTAACGCCTGCCCTGTGCTCCTTGATCTCAGATTTACTGAAGAGTGGAACCTCCAGCTACACCACTGCAATGTCAGACCCATGGTATATGACCTGTCCTCACTGTTCCCCGGTGAAGACCCACATCTGGGGCACGCACAGATGTGTTAGGAAGCAGCAGCAATGTGGATCATGTACCTGATCCCCAGCTTTTCCAGAAGGAGCCATGTGGATTGGCTGATCGTTGTCTAGATTTCGGATGCTCGGGTCTGCCCCATGGTCAAGGAGCAACTGGACGATTTCTTTCTGGTTCTTGTCACGAGGCAGTGCAGCTGCCATATGCAAAGCTGTGTTGCCGTGTGCCTAATGCAGTGGAAGAGAAAGAAAAAAAAATTAAGTATAAACTTCCTGATAAGCTGTGCCACCTACGCAGAATTGTCCTAGAAATGGAGACTTGTAAAACAAGAGCTGAAGAAGCCTCCCACAATTACCTGCTAGGAGGTCAGGGAGTATTCCTGCACTGTGTCTCCCAGGTATGGCTGCTCATGCAGGAGAATCACAGTTTTAGATTTTTCTTTCTATTAGAGCACTACAAAGTGCGGGGCGTTGATGCTTTGGGTAGAGCTAACAAGTACATGCCGTCTCAGCAACATTCCTAATTATTCCACAAATCCCTGCTAGATCACGTCCTGATGTAAGCAGAGGTCTCATGAGTTATTTGAAAAAGAGAAGGATTGAGGCCATTTAACACACATGTTTATCCAGGAGAAACAATAGGAACTATTTCCCTGAGCAACATTTAAGTCAGTCTAAGGGACACAAAACACATGATGCTGTGTTACCCTTCACACCTGGGCTAGCAGAGATGGACAATAGCACACCCGCTTGTGCTCCACACAGCTCCACGACTCCCTTTTACTTGCAAGTGCCGGAAAGTTGCAAAGAGACCTTGACACGAGTGAAAGCCTGACGCGATAGCACAGAGGTTATACGCGAGGCTCAGACTGCTCTCTAGGCACATTTGACTCTGCAAGCCCTTCCAGGTCACCAAACTCATGGCAATAAAAAGAGGTGCTTTGAAAGGTACCAAGCCAGAGGTCGAGCAGCCTCTGTCCTTCCGTGTCTTTGTGTCCTGTGGACCAAACACAGGGCTGTGGCACTGCAGCAGACAAAAGAAATCACGCTGGGCTCCAAACTTTCTCCTGGTTCCTCCTCAGAGTGCTGAAGGTAGCGCTTGGCTTTAGTTTCATGGTGCTGTACGTTAAGCAGAGTCCTGAGGTTAAGGGTCTACTCAAGCATATATTGACCCCAGCTTTTCCAGTAAGAGGGTTTGCACAGAAAGGACAGACAGAACAGGTTGTGAAGCCACGCGGTGGCGCAGGATGGAGCCTGCTGAAGGGGCTGCAGAACAGCTCTGGTGTCACCAGACCGTGTAGAAATCTGTGGCCCTGCCTAGTCAGGTATGACTGGTAACGGTTTTAAATGAGAAAAACCTAATAAGCAAATGCCTAAGGCAAAGTATTTTTAGCCTGCGAGAAGTCTCGTTTAGGCAGCTGTCTTTTTTTTCTCTTGGAAATGATGAGATATTTGCCATAAGCTTGGAATATTTGGACACAAATTGCACCGTCTGTTCCTATTCCAGTTGTTAAAAGGAATACGTGAGACTTGCAGGTCCTTCTTACCATTGAAACGTAAGGGGCGTTGAAGCACAAAACAAAATAGCAAAACCTTAATGGCTATTATCAGACAAGGCATTTTTTAGAAGCCCTGAACAAGCAGATCCTTGTCAATTTTATCAAGGGATAGTTACAAGCTCTTTACAGGACTTCTCCTTAAAATGGAAACACCTACATTTGTTTGACCCATCTTTGTGGCAGAAGCACTTGATAGCTCCCAAATCCAGGCATGGGACTACGAAAACAAGGTGATCTGACAACGCCTGATTTTGAAGCCTCTCATTGACTTTAACAGGGCTGTTGTGAGATGATGGTCCAGAGCACCAATAGGTGGGCTCTAGGAATCCTTCGGGTGAAAAATACTTCAAAGGCCTCAACGCTTTTCTCATTGTGAACTCCACAAGGAAATGGATTTGGAATGAGACAACCACAGTAATCAGTAGGTGAGCCAGGGAAGCCAAAACATGGACTCCAGCATCCCTGTTGTCTTGTCTTCGTGCTTGGAAGAGCTGAAAAGCCAGGAGGGGGACCAGACAACCTTGCCATCATATTTCTCACTGTCCCAGACAGCTCATCAACAAGACTGAAGACTCCAAGTGATCCTATCACAATAGGAAGCTCTCAAAGGATTGTGATCAGGAGACAGCAGTAGACTCCCATGGACAAGCTAGCACCTGCCTAATGGGTTTTCAAAGATACGGAAAGAATGTAGTGAAAAGGCAGCATAAGTCCCTTCACTCTACAGAAAGATAAAAACTCAGTGTTATTACCCACACACACAAAGAAAAACATGTTTTCTGCATTCTAACAGGAATCTGTAGGGGAAAAAAAAACATGAAGCTGTCCAGCATCTGCTTGCCAAGTGAGCAACTGAGTTGATAGATCCTTTCTGATGGACACAAGCATGTGAATGCTCTAGGGAGTACAAGCGAGGCTTGCACTGAAAGAGACTGAAACTGTTGAGAAGCTAATGCACTGACCCTCTCAAAACAGGGAGACCGAGCCTTGTCCTCTCCTCCTCTGTCCTCTCCTGCTCGAGGGTACCCTTCTGCAGAAGCACCTAGAACCACCCACTGCTGAGAAGGGGCAGCTAGTCAAGAGCCAAAGTTCTGGCTGATGGTGAAGAGCAATGTCTCAGCTAAGGCACAGGAATGTCCGGGGGGTTGCTTAGAAGGATGTGTGAAGCTGATACATCTGCAAGATAGTGTCACTGCTTGGTATCTGCTCCAAGGTGAAGTATGGGGCAGCGAGGGGGTGGGTGACACAACAGCAGCACTGGGAAGGTTTCTAGCTTGCTTTAAAAACCTAAGTACGGTTGTGCCTCCAGAAACCCTGCGCTGAGGAACCAGCATTAGCAAAACTTCAGCTCAGTAAGCTGGGTTGTATAGAGTGCCTAAAGCAGGGTCTCGAGCCCCCAGAGTCAGAGGTGGTCTACTGGCCACAGCGCCCAGGCTCCCATGTGGTCAGCAAGGATGCTGCCTTTCTTCAGAGAGCTAGTTTCCCCGTACTTCACCCGCCTGGCAAGATCAGCTCCTGGTTCATTGCCTGCAGCACGTGTCTGTCTTCTGTGATTGCTCCTGGCAGCTCTCAGGCCTTGGTGGCCATGAGAGCATTTTGGTTCTTCAGGCTCAGGCAGCCATCACAATAACCAGTTTGTGCCCAGGCACAAAGAGAACCAGAAGAGCTGCAAATAACATTTAAGGCAGCAAGTTGCCATGTCCCTTATCTGAAATAGAAACTTTGTCCTTCCTATGGATGGCATGTTTGACAGGAGAGATTACTTGATACGTGGCTGCCCCAAACTGCTGTCTTTCAGTATTATATTGCTGCCAAGAGCAAACCATTGCATCATCGACTTGTTTTCTCAGTCTTCAGCATAATATACATTCCTCCTGCAGTAACCTTCCCCTCCCCTGGTTATCTCCTTCTCTCACTCAGTCAGTTACTGCCTGCTGGGAGAGAGGTCTGTGTTTCATGACACAACTCAGAGTTGAAGCCAGGCACTGCTTTCAGGTGAACTATCTGCTTACTGGACAATCCATCTTCAGGTAAAAGCAAACACAACAAAACAAAAAGTTGAGATTCTCAAACTCTTTCCCTCAAGAAAAAAACATATATAGGAAGAGAATAACGGATTTCTACAGGAACTCACAGATCTCCCAGTTCCTCCATCAGCATGCAGCCTCCCAGCACAGCGCTCACACTGCTCCCAGCATCGCCTCTGTCCGTGGATGCGCACACAAATCCTGTCCACGCGCGGCCAGACTCACCTTGTTGTTGACAAAGTCCTTGGACTTGAAAGCATTCAGCTCCAAGAAGTATCTGAGCAGGGAGATGTTCCCATCCTGGACTGTATAATGAAGAACTGTCTTGTTGCTTTTCACATCCTGTTTAATAAAACAGAAAAACCAAACAAATTAAGAAATGTTCTGCGGAACAACCTGAAGTTTTTTATATAAACCCATCAGAGAAAAGTCCAGGCCAGCTCTGCAGCTGATGTGGGACACATCCTTCTCTTCAGCAGCCCTCCTACTGTCTAGTGTTTGCTTCAGGCTGCAAGAAATGAACTCCAAAGGCAGCAACTACTCTGCAACCAGCCTCTTGAAAGGGGAACAGGCTTGGTCCTCATTCCTTCTCCAGTTCTCTGGTCTGGGCATAGCCCAAGCGTCAGGTGGGGCAGGGGAGAGTTCCCCCACGAGCAGCATACAGACGAGGGAGCAGATCCCTTACCCGGCTGTAGATGGAGGCTCCTGTCTGCACTAGGAGGTGAATACAGGACTCCAGCTCTTTGCTCTGGTGCTGAAGATCTTTCTGCTGCTCTTCTGTCAACATCTGCCAACTCTGCTCCCGGAGTAGGGCATTGTGGGCCAGAACAGCACAGTGGAGTGGGGTATGGCCTGGAGAACCAAGTATGGGAGGAAGGTAACAACAGTCCCAACCAAGATATTGATGTACAGAGAGGACGTGAGGGCTGGTGGAAAGAACGTGTAATTCTCTACATGCGTGTTGTTAAGGCACAAGCCCTTCTCTGGTTTCAAAGGTACCATATTGGCTGTATAGACACTTTATGGGATGCTCTGTCATCTGCTCAGTTCCAATTGTGCGTTAACTCATCACTGAACCCATCAGCATCGTTGAATTCTGCGGCATTTGAGTGCACAGCAACGACTCTCCCCCAGGCAGTTTCTGAGGCTGCTCTGGCCTCTTAGCACACTACCAAACACCGGTGAACATCAAGCAATGAGATAGCTGGTGCAGTTTTAATTTATTTTTTTAGAATACCACTATAAAATATTTGTACAAAGGGTTTTACCTTCAAAATCCTTCATCTCTAAATCAAGAGGGAAACCTAGTGACAGTACAACCTAGAAGCAACAGAGAAATGGAACATTTTAGTTCAGCAGAATACAGTCCAAGTCAAAACCAGTCAAAACTAACAAAACATAAAAATAAACAATCAGACAATTAGCATTTAACTACAAACTAAGCCCTTATTTGACACTAGGCTTCGGTGCTGTGAATCTGTTTCTTAACAGGGACATACAAGGTTACAGAAGATAATCATGTTCCCTGGCTTCCTAAACCCCCACCTAAGCAGAGTATCCTACGAGATTCTCAGCTCAGAAGCGTAAAATTAGGTCTCTGCCCCCAGCTCGAGAGTGCTAGCCTCCTCGCTTTCACCCTGGATTAAGAAAAGGCACCACTAATATCAGTTCATAGTTATTTTGAGTTACTCTTGGCAAGGATAAATGAAAATCTCTCCTTGACACGTATAGCCAAAGCTTATTGCCTAAAGTTTCCTGACACTGGAAATTCTCAAACTAGAGTTATTTACTACTTCTTTTCAATGTGCAGCAATGTGACAGGTTAAAAACACAGCTTGTTGCAATGGCTGCAGCAGTGAGGATGCAGACCCTGTAAATGGCATGAAATAGTGGCCTGGAGATAAGCATTGCTTGGATTTAAGAGAGAAGTTACAAAGTTTTAACATTTTTACTAAAAAAAGGCTAGATTCTATGTGATGCAGCCAAGTAGCTCCTTGCCTGTATTATTATGGATAAGGTATTTTTGCTCTTGACTGAATAAAGCAAGTTGTTACTGTTACAGCATCTTGGCTGGGAATTTTTGCAGTGCAGTGACTCTTGCAGAACCTTGCCAAGTTAGACAAGGCAGAGGACACAATCCTTCTGCTGAAAGATTGTCCAGAATGGTTAGGGCTTGAGCTCTCTTTTCATTACAATAATAAAACATATATAGATTAAATATTGACAGGTAGCTCTGAGCTGCCTGATGATGAGATATTAGATAGCTAATCCATTAGAAAAAACAATTAAAACAACTAAACAAACAAACTTTAAAGCATTTTATGGCTTTAACCATACCAAGAAGCACGCTTGTGTGCATTGTCCCTTTTTATGTCAGGGGAAAAACAGAACAAACAAAAAAAACCAAACCCAACACAAACCACCGCAAGGCACTCTGAGAGCTTTGTTGGAATGGTCGGGATGGAAAACACTTCCCCAATGAATGAAACACCTGTTTTCCAGAGAACTCGCCCTGTTACACATTAACAGCCTGCTCATGACTTAACTCAGGGCGTGTGCAAGGCAGAGCAAATGAACCCTGGAGATGGTCTGCCAGCATGCCCGGTACCTCCTGGCACTTCCACTGACATCACCCTCATCCCCAGAGGACCCTGGGCCCTGCTTTCAGGTAAACTCATCAGCAGCCACGTTGCTGCAATGAAACTCTGCCTTGAAGCTGCCTATACTCAGTCCTGACACGAGTCAAGGAAGGCGCGTTTTATTAATTCCGTTTCATGGTCAATAGCTAAGCATTTAAGAGACATGTTCCAGTATGCTTATCTTTTCTAGGCAATCCCTCCCCAAAATTCCCACTGTGCCTTTTCTAATGTGCTGTAACTCGGGAGTTTGCTCTTCAGAGCCTGTCTGGCACACAACTTAGATGCAGACCCCATCTACAGAAAGATCTGTGAAGCAATAGAGAAGTGAAGATGTAGCCATGAAAGCTCTAGTAGACTCTGACCATACAGGAGTATCTAGTTGCTCTCATGCCCTGGAAAATCTTCTCAATGGCTCTTGGTTTTGCATAAAATCTGAAAAATGCGTCTCATTTGGAAGGCTGTGCCTGTGCTGGCTCTGTCTGCAGGGTCACATCTGCTTTCTTTTCAGCTGGCTTAAGCCTGGACACAATTTGTGGCTCCCATCTGGATGATGCTGACATCAGGGAGGGCATTTCATGCTGGTATTGCTGCTCCCTCTCCTCACATCCCAGGGCTGCCTGCTGCCTCTGCAGAAGCCCCTCCAGCGCAGGCACCAGCACAACCCTGGGGGCTCAGTCCAGCACAAGCCCCTCTGCCTGGTCTGCCATCAGCCCAGTTAGGGCTCTGATCCGCAGAAAGAATTCCTCTTCCCCCACCGGTATGCTAAAGCCATTTCCTCTGTAACAAGAGGCTGATGTTAGCTGCAAGGACAGTCCTAAACAGGAGTAACCTGGGAAGTCAATTCCCAACACAATGGAAAAGGAGAAGTTGGTCAAGCTTCATTCGTTGCTGACATCTTGCCTTCTGAGACATTTAAAGACACCAACACTGAGACTTTATTGTAGGTTTATATTGCTAGCGTTTAAAACCATAAAAAGCTTCTCCTACCTGAAGAACTTGGGCATACCCGTAGGTTGCAGCAAGATGTAAAGCTGACTGCCCTTTGTTGTCTACAGCATTGACATCTGCTCCTGTCTGGATCAAATCATAGACAATAGCTGGCTGCCTGGCAGTGACAGCCACCAGCAGAGGAGTCTGAAAATAGCAGCACAGCAGATACAATGTGAGAATCCAGAAGCAGATACTGTCACAAAACAAGGAACAGGGCAAGGCAGTCTGGGCTAAATGCTATCTAGAATCCTGAGGGTTGTGGTACATAAACCAACGACAGTGCTCAGACAGATTTTGAATCCCACCCATGGGAGGGATTCAATGGGGGGCATTTCCCAGCTCCTGCTGGGACTCCTGAACTCCCTCTAGTGTTCTTCAGCCCTACTTTTTGTGACAACCCAAGTCCAGCATTTTTGAAACGTTGTTTATGTCAGGTGCAGCACTCCTCGCATATATCTGTTGTTCATAAAACGTTGGCCTCAGAGACTATTGCCAACATACATGTATTTTCCTGGACCACTGTTGTCTTAAATCACTCTATGAACCATGAGCTGAAAAGAGAAAAAGCTCATTCTCATCCCAACTACTTTGAGGATCCTGCCAGAGGCACCCAAGCAAGGCATATCAGCACCCACGGCTTCCTCTGCAGTAACAGAGAGACAGAGCTGGATTTTTCAGGTCATTTGTTGCTCTCAGTCATGCAAAGCCCATGCCCATCCCAAACATCACTATTTGCAGGAGAAAGTGATCTGTATTACCTTTCCTCTGTGTTCCTTGGCATCAAGTCTTCGCAGCAATTTCATGCGCTCTGCAGCTGCCAATGTATACGCCCTCATACCTTTAGCTGCATAAATATGTAGAATTCTAAGACAGTAAATAAAGACACTAATCACTGCTTGGCCATCAATCACCCTGGGAGCAAACAGTTTTACAGGGTAGCAGAGCCACTTTGGGGGTTTTATGCCTAGTGTATTCCTGGGTATTTGTAACAGCCTGGTAAATTCTACTTCTTCATCAAAACTGCTCGTGAGAGGGACCGGTTCCTTATCTTGTGCATAAGATGAAGATTTGTCACAACCCATAGCAGCTATGGGCTTGCTGGTAACATGGCCCTTAGTGACAGGAAAAACAGTGCGCTGCTTGGCTTTGGTTGCCTGGCTTTATGGCTGGAGCTGGAGGGGATTACACCGAGCTACTCGCCACTTCTATTCCCCCAGGTCCTATTTGCAAGGGCACCGGGCATGTCCAGGCAGCTTTGCAATTCCCCTTTGCACAGGAGGGGACCATCTACAGGCACTTGTACCAGCCCCTGGGTTGGTTTCACTCCAGACAGCAGCATTTGATACTTTTCAGTCAGAAGGTGGTGGGCAGAAGTTTCTCTGCCCAGGTAATTTTGCACTCCAGAGCCACACCTTGCCATTTCAGGAAGTAGAAAAGCAACTTTACAGCTAGTCTCTTTTTCAGTCAAGCTCAACATTAGCTGTGGCAGCACACCCACACATCCCCAGGGATGCCAACAGGGGATAACAGCGATCGGAGGAATATCTGACCTGCAGGAGTGTGTCTGGCAGTAGGGACTGCTTGAGGGAACAGTGCCTCCGGGCCATGTTGGGATCATGGAGTTCCTCCTCAGCCTGCCTTAATGTGCAAAATTAGCAGGAAGTCTGACAGCTAATCTGCGATCCTAGCCTGTACCAATGCTGGGTTACTCTTTTGGATGGGAAATAAAACACTCTAGGCGTATGAAAGTTACTGCAGATCTTTATTGAAAAAGATTTCGTCTTTTTCTAGCCAGAACAACCCAGAAAGAAATTCTGAAACATGTCATCATTGTTTTATATTCACACACAGAATTTACATACATTGGAGTGGAAGAAATTTAAAAGCAATCTTAGCAACCGCAGGCTTGATTCACAACTGCCTTACCCCAGTTTTCCCTGCTGAATGTCTTTGTACTTATAAAACTGGAGTAAGCAGTGGTGAACTAAGCTCCTTGTAATTAATTTCTTTGCTGGGTTTTTCTGCAAATGTAAGCCACTAATTTCAATGCACCTGAACTACTGCTATTTTCAAACAACTTTATGATATATTGCTTATATCTTCCAGATTTACCAATATTAAATAACAACATATGCTGTGAAAGTCCTCAAGACTTTCAACCTGAGCTTGCAAACCTTACTCAGGCATGAACTGTAAGGTCACTTGAAATATTGTAATAAACAGTGCAATAAATTATTTTGCAGTTAGTCTCGCAAATAATAAAATCACCTAAGGAACCTGGGCTTTAGAAAGCAGAAAAACCCAGAGAAATTGTGTTTACCAGCCAAGAGTCCCTTATTGATAAAAAAAACCCAAAACAATAAACAGAGTTAGAAGGGGATACATCTCCTGCAAATATATTTGCCAGTGGCATGGCACTCCTGAACATCAACAGTCATATATTTATAGTTGCGTCAGAGGAAAAAGTAAAGCTATTTGGTCTCCAGGAAAGAAAATCAGAAAATGATGAAGAAAATATGCGCACCTGTGGGCCTGGGAGACTACAGCACAGAGAAACTTTCCACAGCAGTAAGGCACAAGAGAGGTCACTAAGGGTCCCTGGCTCAGCACGACATCACCAACTTCACGCCCAAATGCTACAGAACAAATGAAAGTGTTGCTGGCTAATAGTCATGCTGTGAATTCTGTATTAGACTGACGTCCAGAGTTTGGAAGACCCTATCTTCTCAACGATCTCCTGATACAGGGC
>JAVSBS010004418.1:66201-94470 GCA_033124195.1 Coracias cyanogaster | reverse complement strand
CCCCCGGGTCGCCGCCGGCAGCCGCCGGGGTGCCCCGCGGCGGCGCACGGCGCGTCCTGCCGCCTGCGCCTTGGCTGGAAGTTTGGCGACGTGCTCCGGGCCGGCCGGGGAGCGCCGCACGGCTCCCAGCCCGCCCCTTGTAGGAATTCCGCGGCGACCCACCGCCGGCGGTGCCGGCTGGGGGCTGCCCCGGCCGGGGCTCTGCCCTTGCTCCGCTGCTGCGGCCCGTTCCTGGCAGAAAAGGCTTTACGTGTTACTGTGTACGCGTGTAGCTACGTTCCGCCCTCCTTGCAGTCTCACGGCGTTTCCTCTTCTCTTGAAGGTTATTTTGGACTTTTCGTTAGGTCGGTCAGTTTGCCTGTTTTCATTGCGGGTGAAGTTGAGACGAGACTGGGATTTGCATGGGGACAGCAAGTGAAACGGGGTAAATACCCTGCAGTAGCTGGTTACTGAGCAGCCGATACCTAGCACGGGACGGCCGGGCTGCTCCTGGGGGATCGCAAGGAGGAGCGATGCCCGGTGGATCTCTGACCCCGAACTTAGTCCCTTCTCACAGAGCACAATTTCTGTTTACTTCACGTCTTTGCTGGTTTGTTTCGTAGGGTTTGGCTTCCATTTGCTCCTAATCACTTAATAAGGGGCTCCAGAGTTTTTGCCCTAACTCGTTGTGGCTGTCCTGTGTCTGCTAAAGTAGTTTATTCTTGGATATTTGGGGAAAAAAAGTAACTCACAAGATACGGGGGCAGGAAGGAAAGAACATGCAGTTGTTTTAGGAGCCAAGACTTTGTGGAATTCCAGTAATTAGGTTTTATAGTTGAAAAGTTTACTTAAACGCGTATGAGAATGCCAGCTGGACAACTACCTTTGTTATAAATCAGGTGCATTTAGTTCTACGTGACTTTTGTTTGACTTACAGCCTCATCTGCACAGTTGGATTTCAGTGGTGTAGCAGAGCAGGAAATACTGGCAGATACTTTATTCAGTCGTTTTGACTAGTTAGAGCTCTTAATCTGGTTTCACAGTGGCTTAAAAGGTTTTTTTCTGTGAAGTAATTAAGATGATTTGTCCAGATGAAGCATCTTCCTGGCAGAACTGCTGCTCCAGTATATTTTCAGGAAAACTGCATTTTGTTCTCTAAAATGTAGAAGTATGCAAGAAGTGGGTTACCCATTTTTCCATGAGTAACTTTCCATGATTAATCTCGTGGATTCATTCCATGATGGATTTCCCTTATCGTTAGGGTATCTAATGTAGATAACATAATTCACAGACTTCCTGAGTGACTTTCCTGGCTGGTTCTGCTTGGCTCGAATGCCTCTTCCCCACCTGAACGGCGGTGGCAGGTAGGGTGTGATTCTCGAGCCTGGGCAGGAGGTACCAGCTGCAGGGTGAGGACCAGCAGGCTCTCCTGCCCAGCCTTTCTGCCGCTAGGTGCTTTCACCCTGCTCCACACGTGTGCAAATGAGCAGTTGGTAAGAGAGCGAGCTTTGCTCGTGGGCACAAGGGTTGCGTTTCCTTCTGGTTTAGAACCATGTAAGTAAATATACGGGTATTTTGAAACCACAGCGTTCCCCAGGTATCCGTAAGTCTTATGGCTGCTTTGGTGAAAGAGTGAAGAGGCAAAATACCACTTCAACTTCTTAAGTAATCTGTGTTTCTGACTTTTCAGCTCTTTAGAAAAATCTACTTGCAAACGTATTTACCAAAATATTTATTCTTTTCAATTTGCTTTTCCAAGTAAAGGAATTGTTTGGAAGCAGTCCTTTAAAGAAGGGGGGAGGGGACGATGCTGTTTGGCTACGTGGCTCCTAAATGTTTTCTTGCCTAAACAGGGTAGTAAAATATTGAGGTAACTATTTCATGTTCTGGATGAGTGTCACAGACATTGGTAATTGCTGTTAACCTTCTGTACGGTGCTAGGTGTGAAAAGCTTAGTCTAAGTTAACAGGCTGTAACATGTTTTCTCTACCTTGTCCCTGAACTTATGCTCCTGTGTCTCTCCTTTTCCTTTTTCCTGTTTAGTCTTTGCTCTTAGGTTTCCCTTTTCACTGGAGCTGCCCCCATCCTCATCCCAGTTTAGAATTAGACCACCCATCCCTGCTAGCTGCCTGTTTTCTTTCTCCTTTTCTCTGGAGGGACCTGGCTCCCTGTCTCTGCTTTGCTTGTTCCAGCTGCTTTCTGATGAGATGGGGTTTCAGGCTGGTGTTAACTCACTAGTCCTTTCTTTTTCTTTTTTTTTGTATGTATGGTTGCTAGACCCTCTTTTCCCCAGCCTTTGAAAAGTGAGCCCCAAAGGTCTGGAGTGGAGGTGGAGGCGCGGGTCCGAGATGAGGTCTGTCTCCTGCCAGCTTCCACGCTGTTCCTACTTCCTGCACCGCTCCGGAGGAATCCTGTGGAGCTGCTCCTTCCCGTGTAGTCAGTGTGTCACAGCTGACATTCGGGTATGGGCAGAATATTGAAATGCAAATGATGGGTAGAATGAGGAGACAACCTTGGCTTGTGAAAAGCACTGCGAAAAGAGACCATAAAGAAAACACTTGACATGGGGAAACTGAAAATAAAACTTTCTTATCTTTCTGCTATTAATATGTGATAACTCCAGATGTTTTTAATCTACTTACAATACAAAAATCATAGTCTGTAAAATGTGTTTTGGTTTATTAATTGAAGCAAATTAACAAAAGTCAAGTTACTTGCAAGCCATAGGTAGTGTTTACAGGCTGTTTGTGGCAGCCAAGAAATCACCAGGAAGGCAAAATTAACTCTGTATGTATGTAAAGTAACTTAGATTTTGGAGGAGGAGATCCATGGCCCTGGGCCACAGCCAAGGAAAAGAGGCTGCAGATTTTCCATGCTAGTGCCGGAATGGGCCGATGGAGCATGGCGCGGCTTTCTGTGATGGCATTGCCTGCAAGAGGCTCGTAACAGAGACCTTGTCTGGAGAGTTTGCATTGGCGTGACCAGTTCTCCCACACTTCTGTGCTCCCACACATGACTACTGTTTAAGGGCTAAGCACTGCACTGGGATTTACATTGGCCTAAGGCTGAAATAATTCCATTGTTTCATATGTATCAGCACAATAATGCAGAATTTCCATTACCATACAGTTCTAAATTTAAAGTGGAAAAATACAGACCGCAAACTGAAATAAGACTTGCCAGAGCTTCAGTATTTCTGCAGCTTTAGTGACAAGGATAAATGGCTTGTTTTTACTTGGTACCAATTCTAATTAGCTGTCCAATATTTGAGCTGCAGTTTCAATCAATTGTGGTTTAGTTTTGTAGGCTCTGTTTCCTTTGGGTTTTCCAAATCATAAGCAGAAATTATCAACCATGTGAGAAATTTTCAGTCTTCCTTTTTTCTAAGACAGGTAAGTGGCTGAGTCACTAAAGCAATTTCTTTCCTCAAATCTCTTTAAGTGGACTGAGTTGATTTGAGATAGCTTGACTGTTGAAACTGTGGATAGAGGAAAACTACATAGGGGGTGTGGCTGAGGTCACTTTATTTAAATTATTTTCTTGTGGGACTCCATCAGCTATTACAAAAGTTAACTTGCTGAGTTACAAAACAGCTTTACCACAAATGTTTTGGGGTTTGTCTGTTCAGATACCACCAAGAACAACATAATTTTTCCTCTGGAGCTTAATTTACTGTTTCTGTTCTCCCTGCAATCACATAGTCCTGTGCAGGAGGAGTAAATCAGTTTTAAACTGCAGCACTTGGAGAAGTGTTTTGTAATCAATCTGTAAAAATGTCCAAATGGTAGGTCCCTTAGCAGGCTCACTACCCACACCTGTGACGTATGCGCCTGGCCTTGACTGAGATGCTTTTCCAGGAATTGCAGTAGTAGTAGCAAAGATTACAATGATGTTGATGGTGAATCTACACTTGGATCACCAAATACATTTATGTTTAAAAGATGTGCAAATACAGTATGTAAAAAGTATTTAACAGCATTAATTTGTTTTCTGTACCTTTAAATGTCTTTAGAGTTCATGGTTCTTCTTGCTTAGGGGTCTTTTTCTTACTTGCCAGGTTTTAGAGCAGGGATGTTTAAGTTCCACATCAAATGAAATGCTCAACATGGGGGAAAAAATAGTTTATCCTTTTAAGTGCAAAAAAATTATAAATATTACTTGGAAAATACATTTTTAAATCTTTGTAGGCTTTATCCCACGTTTTACTTGAGTAGTATTTTGGTTACAAAACCTTACACGCGCTGAAACATAAATGATAAAAATGCTCCAACATCTTAATGCAGTGACTGTTAACTGCAGGAGAGTGTCAGCAAAGTTTTTGAAATCCCGGTGAACAAATGGATAAAAATCATGCCAGACTTCTAGCAATACTTGTTTTAGAAACATCTTGTCTGAGACACCAGTTCAGTGTGGTGCTAAAAAAATGAGATCACTGACTTCATAAAGTTAGTGCTGTTTCAAAAAATACTGCTACTAGCACATAATTTGCCAAATGCAGCCTTACTGATATTTAAGCATATTTTTATTGTATTGTTTGATAGAGGTTCTGTAGGAAACTACTTACTGAAACATTCAGTTTGACCTTATGTGTTTTTGTAAAACCATGAAATAAGTGCAGATCTCAGTCCCAAAATGTTCTTTCTTGGATGCGTGCCTGTATTTGTACAGGACTCTCCACAAAGCTCACCAAAGGAGGAAGACAGTATATAATACAAAATATGTAAATTCTGCATGTATGTATGTATATCAAGTCTTCCAACTCTGAGGCTCTTACTGTCAGAAAAACCTTCATACACATTTAGAAGACATTTAAATGTAGGCTATAAATGGGAACAAATACAGACAGCCTTCTACATTGACTTCATGTGTAGTCTCTCTTGCTATAGATCGCTGTACATATCACAGATGCTCCTGCTTTGTCTCCACTGCCAAATAGCTTCTTAGTGTCATTGTTTTGCTTTTCTACTTGTTGCTCTCCTTCCTGGGGGCTTTTTTAATGCAGCAGGAGGAATGAAGAACAAGTAAAAAAAAAAAAATTTTTTTTTCTAAAACAGGTGATATCCCCTCAAATTGGCCAGTGAATTCAGAAATATGCATGTGTGGTGGTAACAGAGACACCTGCAAAAATCCTGTAACCCTTGAGCCTGTTTGGAACCCCACTGAAGTCAGATTCTCTTGGTAAAGGCTCAGAATTACATCGGTGTTGCTTTAATAAACTTTGAAGCTTAATGCAAATATATACAAGCTCAGAGAGAATAAATATTGGTATAGGAGTTTTCTATGGAGGAGGAGTAAGTCATGCTGTGTAATTGGTTTTCCATTTGCTTTAAGCTTTGCTAACAGTCTTTCTCTGCCTCCCTCAGCTAGATTGGGTAGTTCAGCTTAAAAACAGATTGCACAATATTCTCTGGTCTCAGCATTGAAGTCTGTAATTGTATGGCTAGGGAGTGTGACTCCTACTGTTTGGAATGAGCTTTGGAGAAGATAGTTTATTTAATGATATTGTAGTGTAAACTGTAGACATTCCCGGGTTTTAGAAGCAAGGAGATGGCTCATAGTAAGGATGTGGAGGATCCACATGAGGATACATGAGGCCCCTCAGTATGGTCTGTTATGTATGCTTTGCTCGTGCAGCAGTTTGCGGTCTGTTGTGGTGAGCAGAACAACTCACTGAACTTGGTGTTAAATATGCATCCAAAGGCATAAGTGTCGATTATTTTAGATGTATATAGCTGAAAAATAGTATTTATTTTAAATTTGGTTCTTTAAAGAATGGAATATCAGATTATTAACAAGGAAAGTCTCAAACCTCCTCTGCTGCTAATTAAGCTGTCAGTATGTATCTGTCAATTGTAGCAACAACATTTTGAAAGCAGTATGGCAGGTCTTCTTAAAATGAGGCAGACTCATATTTAAAGGTCACTATCTCTGGCTAGAAGAGATTGCTTGGGAAGTGCGGAAAGCCAAGGCGTGTTAGGACAAAGCTTGCTGAAGCTTGAAGTGCTACTGCGCCTACAAATTTTGCCTAGTAAGAATTTTGCGGATGGTATTTCTCCCTGTTAGAGAAAATGTCAGTACAAGCAGAGCTTAACGTACATTTCATTTTCCCTGTAATCTGTATTGGTTTTGGCTGAGGTATCATAACTGTTATCTTGCTCCATGGACCTGGTGGCAGGTAGGGTGCTGGTTCATGGTTCTTTACAAGTTATCCTACTTATCTTCTGAGAGTCGGAGCAAATCCCTTCCAAATGTGGTTCTTCTAGGCGAGTTGTTCAGAAACTGGTACATCAGAAACAATGTTGCTCCCTAGTATATAAAGTACCTGTTTTTAGCGTTAGATGTAGAGATCCTGTTAGTAACAGTTGCCATGAAAAACCTCCTGCAATAGCTTAGCAGGTTTAAGGTGAGATTGCAAAGCGGTTAGATGGAGATTCCTCAGCTGCACTGGAGCTTTAGTCATGGTGAGTTCTCCTGTGTTGTCTGTAATTATCTCTGGTTTTCTGCTTGTTGGAAGGTGAGAAGTGCTTGATTGTTTTGCTTGTTTGTGCAGTTGCTTTCAAAGAGAGAAGCTGGATCTGGTTTCTTTCAGATTGGTATTGCCACTCAGCATCAGCATGGTGTTCGGTAAATCCATTGCTTAAACACAGTATTGCAAATCATACTAACTGGGATAATAATGTTAATAGCAAGAAGTGATGCACTAAAAAAGAAGCCCAATTCTTCTCCCCTTCTCCCCCCCCCGTCCCCCTCCCTTTTTTTTTTTTTAACAAGAGTAATTTTTCTTTGTAGTGCATAATGGTGATAAGATTGCAAGTCTTTTTTCCTACTCTGTCATTTGCAGATTGACTCTATTGCTTATGGTTGCACATTATCTTTGTTTATCAGTATAAATCAACAGAGCTATTCCTGAACAATGGAGATAGCAACAGACAGACCTTTTGAAGCCAAATGTGCAGACTGAGAAACAGTGTTGTATAGAAACATGCTGAAAAAGATAACCAGCGTGGGTTATCAGGGGGTTCTGCTCAGCCCCTCCAGAGGAGATCACGGAAAAGGCTATGTAACTGGATTTTCAAAAACATTGCTACACAGCTGCCAGGGCTCTTGATGAAAGGTTCATACGTACACTCATATTTCTTATGGGAAATAACAGTGAACAGGTGAAACGCCAAAGCAACAGCATTCACATGTAAGAGGGAATTGGATCTCTTAAGACTTCCAGTGTTACAAAACTGTTTTTTTTTTTCCCCTAGAGTTGTGTACCTGCAGTTCCCTGCATGTTAAGTCATGGTCTGTCTACATAGGAAGCTGACTTTGGGTGCCTTCATATAGCAGTTGTTAAACATCCAAACAAAATGAAATCTGTATAACGCAGAAGGAAATATCCATATAATGAATAATGTATTCAGTATCGAGCTCTGCTTACTGAGAGGGGGTTGTAAGTTCAGCCAGTAGTCCCTGGAATTGTATTATATGGATAACACTGAAATGTTTGTATATTGTGCTGGCTGAAAGAGTTGGTGCACCTTTTCCATCAAACAACCATCACAAAAAAAGGTTAGAAATGCATTGAAAAGTAAGAAGCCAGTACTGGTTCACAGTTGCAGTGATTGTGCTGGATGAAAAAAGCTGAGGTGGGGATAAAAAAAATTACTCAACAAGTGAAACAATTGAAAATCAGTGTCAATTTCTAAACAAATGTATGCTCTGCTTTTCCAAAAAAACATAGTATTGTTATATTTTTAGCGTATACGTTAGAGGAGCATTCATCAGCAGGGTCTTGTAGCAGAGTCAGTCTTTCTACAGCAGATGGATGTGGCTTTTTGGATTTCTCTTGCTTGGTATTTTAAATCTGTAGATCTCAACTACTTTTACTTTGGTTGATTTTGCCACACGATTCAGGGTTTCTTTTCTGTTACTGTTTTTCCACGAGCTCTTCCAGAAGTTTCAGAGGTAATTGTTCTGCAGGAATATAACTGTGTATTAGATGTATCTATGTTCATTGGATAATGCACAGTAAATACTTGCCCTGCCTGCATAATCTGCTTAGGAGTTGTGAAAAATTATTTCCAGTGGACAGTTAAGAGCCTGGCCAACTCCCGTATCCCTCTAGGACTACTCTGTACAGGGCCTGCTGTCTCCTAGGGGTGTTTGCAGTCGTCAGTCTGTACCTCTGACAGTTGTTTTTGAACATGCTTGGTTTTTTCTTGGCAGTGGTTTTATTGTCTAGTTTAGAAGGCAGAGCTGTCACACCACAAAAAACCTGTTCATTAGTTTGAGAGATGAACTAAACCTCAATTTGTGTTCTGAGAGCTTAAAAAGTACAAGGAGAATGGACAATCATATCTTCACAAGGTACCTTTCTCAGGCTGGTAAGGAACACGCTCTGTACATCACATTAACTCATCGCTTTCATATCCTCAGTGTACATGACAGTGCCATTTAAGAACAGAAAATACAGAGAGCAGAAGGGATGTGATTCCTGAAATTATTTGAGCACTACTGAGAAATCATAAATCTAGCCTTTAGTATAAGGAAAAAAAAGTCCTGATATATGTCCACCTTATTTTGTCTGAGAGATAAAAGAGTAGACTTCTCATGATTAAGATAACTATCTTTCTAAATGCTGCTTTGCTAATTGGTGCAACCCTAATGTGCCTGCTCTGTTTTACAGGGTATGCTAGGGCCTGTGATAAGCATTTCCTGTTGGAAAAGCTGCACGCAGTGTGAGACTAGAGGGAACATAATCTCTTCTGCCTGTCTAAGATGTGTTGGAATAAGTATGTCTTTCTGAAAGAGCTTTTGTGTATTTCCAAATCTCTTGAGCTTTGTGTTTTTATTACATAACATTCATGTTTTTAAAGTTCTGAACATGACCTCAGGATTTTATTTTACCTTTAGTCAAGTAGTTGTTGCTTGTAGCCCTGTAAAACCTGGGAAATGTTTGTGTCTTCTAGCTGTGTAAGACCTGTAGCCCCCAACCGATAGTATGGGAGGTTTAAATGTGCAGTCTTTTGAGTAGAAAATATTTTCTTTACTACTTCTAGAATAAAAAATTATTGGAATTTGCTTTTTATGAAATTATAACTTCCTGAGAAAATATTGGCACAAACTGTGGAAGGCGTTATGTTTTGGAACTTTTGTTCAAATGACTCATTTTGTCTGCTTTATTTCTTTTTTTGCTTTATACCTAGAGGCTAGCAGACAAAGCAAACTTGGGGCTGAAGGGCCTACTTTGGAATCTGGCAAAAAAGCAATGACTTAGAAAAAAATGTTATGCCTCTTGGGGGGAAAAAAGAAAAAGTCCTTCAACTGAAGAAACAATTTTAGGAGCCATGGCTTATTTTGTTGTTTGGCTCTGCAAACCAGTCAGTGCTGGCACTTTCATGCACCAGCTTCTGCTAATTCATATATTTAATGTATTTATAGTTTTATAGAGAGCAGTTATTAAGAGATGCATTTTAGTATTTGTGAAAGTTATCTAATTTCTGTTGGTAGTTGAAGAGGACTGCCTGTAAATATCTTTGAGCATGAGGTTTTGGACAGACGTGATCATTCTACGTAATGTTGCTCTGAAATCCACAGGTTAAGAAAAGATATCTCAAAATAAATTTAGTGTTGTTGGAAAGAAATACATTCTGCAAACTTCCATTCAAAGAGGAGACCTTTTTATTCTTTTCATACTGAGACCCGTGTGAGTTAAATTTGTTTGGATGTGTATGATCTTACAGATGTAGTGGCTGTTAATGCTGTATTAGGAAGTAGTGTTAAATCTCTAGTTGCACTAATGTCTCAGGAAGAGTCCATTTTTATCTGCAGAGTAGTGCAATAGAAGGTAATGGTGATTTAAAAACTTCTCACAGCAGCTTATGAACCTGCCGTTCTGCTGTCGTCAGTGTGTGACTAAAGTTCTCGTCTCTTTCAAGAAATTTGGCCTGGCTCAGGCTTGCTAATTTTTTTTTTCCGTTGAAGTGCTGGTTGAGGAAACATCTAATGAGCATCCCAGCTCTCTGTGCATTGGAAGCAGATAGGCAGTAGAGAGAAATGGCTTTTTCAGTCATCCCCAATCAAAACCCCAAATTCCATAATTCACTGATTTAACAAGAGAAATAAAAGCTCACCTCAAGTCAATTATTCCAGCATTTAAAAGAGGACCCAGAACACTCTCATAGTCTTACTTACTTTGCTAACACAGCCATGAATACAGTATGGGCATGTCTTTTGACCTCAGCAGCTAGGCAGAGTTTGGCTACTGCTGCTAAGAGCTGTAAGTCTTCTGTTCAAATGGTAAAAATTTATGGCTTTATATCATAAAGTGTATTTCTAGAGGCTTATACTGGCACTGCTATATTTTGGTTTTGTAACTCTATTGTATTGTCGTTTTTCTTGTATAGCTTGCCGTCAAAGCTATGTCGGGTTATGTGTTACGGTCTGTTCAGAGCAACCATCAGTTTTCCTAGTTAAATATTTCTCTCTGTGAGCTGGAAGAGCTACACTGCGTATCAGAAGCTTGCAGTCAATCCTGCTGATGAGTATTTGCTTTTCTCATGGCTGAATACTTAAAGTTAGCGTGTGATTTGGGAGTAAGCTTTGGAATTAATTTCTGTATTGTTTGGAAACAGGAAAAATATGGAAACTGCGATGATGCTTAGTTTATGGCTTAGTTTTCAGATTGTCTCAATCAGATATTTCAATTTTAAGATTGGAGAAGAGCACCTAGAGTAAACAGATTTTTCTCATTTTTAGAGTATGGAAGATCCTGCCTTTAAACTCCAAGTCAGAAACTGAATAAATACTTCTTAAGTAAGGAAGTCTCATTTTTACAAGTTTTCATCACTGACCTCAAGATCACTTTTTCCATCATTTGTTGCAAAGAATCAAACAGGCTGTCTGCAACACAGTGAAATGCATTCCAGTTTTCTGGTATTGTCAGGGCATGGCTAAAGCTTGATAAGATGAGAATGACTGGCAGAATGACATGCACTCTTTTACAGAAGAGTTAAAAAAAAATACAACTGAAATCTAAAACAGCGCATCACGTTCTCAACAGAATGCTGACTGACAAAAACGTGGACAATACATTCTCACTCGTGGAGTGGAATCAGTTGGAAACAGCAGCTGAAAAGGCAAAGTTGTCTGAAACATTTAGTAGCAATGATCTGCATTAAAATAACTTGTTGAAATCCATTGATGCTTTTTGTCCTTGCTTTCACATAGCAGTTTTCATGTGCACACCAGAGTCTTATCTCGCGGCAAGAAAATGAGGCTCTTTCTGTGCTGAGGTTCTGAAGTAGGCTGATCTGGCTAATGCTTTATTGCAGAGATTTATTTCTTAATTGGCATTGGAGATTTTGAAGTACTGGCTGTTTTTAGCATGCTGATTTAGTTTTTGTTTGCTTTAAGAGTACACAGAATAAGACTGCTGTAATTAGAGCTTGGTGGTAGCTTTTGGCAAGTCCTGAATTATTTGTGCAGTAGGGTTGTGCTGAGAGAGCACAATGTTCTGATTTCCCCTCCCTCAAAATGCAATGTGCTGATTTACTTGTGGGGACTAATATGGCTCATTTAGAATGAATGCTATTATAAGGGTTGTTTTTTGTTTTGTGGTTGGTTTTTTTTAGGAAGAACTGACAGGTTTCAAATCAATTTAAATTGTCTAGCAAGCTGTAAGTCTCCTTTTGATCCACGAGGCCCTAGCAATTCTCCATGGTTTTGGGTCAACAGTTTACAAACACTGCCTGGACCAATGATCTGTGAAATCAACCTTTGAGTCTTCCTGATGCTGCCTTTGAACAGCTTCATTGATGGCAAAGTAAGAATGACTGACAGGCCTCAGGACTGGATTGTACACATTCTAAAACTCAAAACATACAGAAGACAAAATGTTGGTTAAAAGTGCTTGAAAGGTTTCTTTACTGTTTGAATGAGAAAATCTCGCTCCTGCAATTTTTTGGAGGTATGTTGCAAGATACCGAATAGGAACGTTTTGGTAGCGTGATATTGCATAAATATGCTGAGGGCATTTTGCCCATCTTGGAAATGGAAACTACTACCTGAAGCAGTCTGCTGGCTGGCTAGTTGCATGTTAAAACTAGCATTTTGTGGATTTAAATACTTAATTGCTTTTATTCTTGAATGTGTGAGATGGATTCCTTTATATAGAACACTACCTCGTTAGTGAGAAGTCAGTGGTTTTAAAGATTGAAGTGCAGTGAAATAGCGGTTATACTTACCCCAGGATCTGCTCCTCTTGTCGGAAACATTTGTTCAAAGCGGAACTGTGGGGCTTTCCTCACATCTCGTTTTTTACCTACATTAATAAAACATGCTTTCTGTTGTTGCTTCAAACAGCTGTGACAACTGGCCTATTGTACCCACCCTGTGCCAAGTTGTTTTCATATTAAATAATTTTTTTCAAAAACAATTGTTTTGGAAGGAGTTTCTTGCATGTTGACTCGTAACATGCTTCAGTCTGGCAGTGTGTTTGGTTATCCCTGTGAAGGGTTCTTGTCTTTCCGATTCATCTACCATCTTTTGCCCTTATTTTCATTCAATGCAGCATTGCATACTCTATCTATAAAATGTCTCATGTTCTGTATTGTAGGATTCACCTCACTGTAGGGGAAAACTTGCTGTGTTGTGGAACTCCTAGTCCTGCCTACGTGTGCTGAAAAATTGATGGAACCCATCACAAAACTTGATAGTGTTGGCTTTTACTAACAACAGATCAACGGGGAGAAATCAGCTGATGCTTTCAGGTCTAGGAAGGCATGTAGGGTGCCTCCTTTAAACCTCAAGCTGTGTGTCAGAGTAGGAGCAGCCGTTGGAAATGTCACAGCCGTCTGGGAACTGGCCATACAAGGAGCACTCTCCCTACAAAGATAGGTCTGTCTGATTCATGTGTTGCATGTGTGTTAAAGTTCGTGGGGCTCTTTGTCTAGATGTTAGTTATGTGTGCGTTTCATCTTTGAGGTGTTTAAAAGCCTCTCCAGATATTATTAGAATGGTAGAAAGGAAGTGGAAAAGAGAGAAAACAGACTTACTGAATATTTCAGGGATTGTTTGCCAAATCACATTTTGGGATTCGTTTCTATTTTAAATATTACAGTGGCTGCCAAAGCTGACAAACTGCGATCCCCTTTGGAAGAGGGAAGAGACTTCATTACTTCACTGAGGAGGGACATCACTTCTTTTTCCTGTTGCTTTGTTTCTCCTCTTGTAGTGAATGAAGACATTCTGGGAGAGAAAAGTAGCAAAAAACAGTTTTCAAGGCTTTTCCAGAAATTTTGCAAATCAATGGGTTTGATTTACACTTTAAATGTGGTTTCCTGTCTTCTCTCACATGATTTGCATACCTTTAAAAGTAGTTTGCTGTAATTGTTTTTACAGGAATATGTCCTTTCTTCAGCTAGTACTGGTCAGGGTATTTTTCCCTTGATTATTTCCAAGTGCATATAAGCAAGAAGTGAACAAATTTAACCACCAAAAAAATGGCCAGGTTTCCAAAAAGGAAAGCTGATTAGAATCACCACAAAACCAGGCTGCACATAGAATAATATATATGCTTAAATACCTAAAGCCTACAGTTTAGGAAGATGGCTGAACAGTGAAAGGGAGGGAAGAAAGAGGAAAAAAAACAACCTGGGAGCCAAAATATATCTGGCATTTCTTCCTGCCTTTGTCATGCCTCACTTGTAGCCTTGGAAACTGAGACAAAGAGGTTAAGAAACTTGCTCATTCTTAAAATGCAGATAAGATGCAATGCACAGCTTATTTTAGTATCGTTTATTCCTCTGCAACATGCTCTAAGTGAACTGTGTTGGGTTTTTTAGGAGTATAGTCTACAGGATGAGCATGTTTATTTAGGACCTGAGACAATGAACCTACGTTTTGTTGCGTTACTGTGCGGAGCTGTTAGACTGAGCCTTTGTGTTAATCTGACACTCTTTCCAGGTTATTTCATTATCACTTCTGTCAGGAAGGTGTTGGGTGTTTTGGTCAAACTAGAACACTGCTTGAACTTTCAGTGGGATGCAAAGTATCTCCAGTACATAAGCAAGCTGACAAGTCAGGGTACAGAGGAGATGGTTGACTCTATGCTTTTCAGACAAGCTCTCATTTTTCCTCAAGGAGTATAAACCAGGAATTAAAGATTGTGGGATCAAAACATTGGAAAGCGTTCTTGGCAAATCTGAAGGCGACACTTTTAAGTTCAGTGAAGTTCTGCACCTCGGGCTTTTGTTTTATAGGCTCTCTGGCTGTTCCTGTGTTGTTTATATTAATGCAGCTCAGTTGCAGGCAGTGCAGGCACTTTTAGAAATTGTAAGATTGTGGAGACATTTAATGGCTAAGGATAAATTGCACAGCTGTAGACACTGCTTATACTTCCGTATATAGAAAAAGTTCTGCATCGTGAAATAGGCATAGCTCAATGTTGTGAGTGTTTTTCCTGTTTCTTTTGTCTTGATGAGGACTTGTCACCTTTTAGTTTTACAGCTTAAAAAGTGTTAGCATGTCCATATCCTAAGAAGAAAGGAGAGAGAAGGTAGATGGGCAGAAGTAAAATGTTTAAAAGCCTTAGCAAGGAGTTCCAGAAACCTGCATAAGATTCCTGGGCTGAGAGGAGTAGTTCCTAAATATGCAAAGGGAAACTGAGAATTTAAATAAGATTTAAAATAGCCAGGACTTTATAGAAGACAAAGTGAACAGTAACTTGTGCACCAAGTTAGTTTACAGGTTAAGGATCTGGACCCTTTGCAAAGCACAGATCCCTTCCAGGAGAAAGAAACGTCCAAGCCCACAACTATTTGTAAAAGAACAATTTCAAGCAATTTCCAACTTTCTCAAATACATAAGGAAAAATAATTATAATTTTAATAATTATATCTCAACCAAAGGACCCAGAAAGGGAGCGAGTTGTTTGTAGATGTGTTAATGATGGGAACCTTTTAGAAGTCAACTTTAAAGGACAAAAGGACATACGCAATTATAGGATGTGTAAAATGGAAATTAGGCACTGAGAAACAGAATTGCTTCAGAGATGAGAGGCCAGGATAAATTAAGAGCTACTGGATACCATCTTCAAAATACTGGAATCTACTATCTTTGACAGTTACTTTGAAAACAGTTTGCTGAGAGAAACCTTAGGAAGTTGCAGACACTATGTATTTCTGTGCTCCTAGTTTGTCTATCTTGCATGTAGACTGTGGATAATTGTAAGTTGAACCCTTGTTTTATATCTGAAAAATTCTATAAAATTATTCTCTTAAAATATCTGTGAATGCTTCTACATCCTCTAGATTTAGATGCAACATTGTACTTTGTTCCCTTTTCTCCCTTAACGCTCTAAAATCCACATGCTTGTTCTGTCTCAGATTGCTGTCTCTTATGGGAGACGGGATAGGTTTAGTGGGTGAATTGTGAAGTAATGTGATCAAGGGTTCAGCAGATAGGATCTTTCCTCTCTTTTCTTCCTGTGTAATGTCAACACTGTGGTTTTTAAAAAATAAAAATAATCATTTGCATGTATGCTCTGAAATTCCAACTTTGGCTCTGACTTGTCTGAAGCTGTTACTGCTTTGTTGGGGTTGATCTGATATGGGTTACTATTTGACAGCTCTTGTCACTCTAAGAAACTAATTTCCAAATTATATCTTACAAAAGCTTGATCAAAAGATAAAGCTTGAACTAACAAGATGAATAACTTACTAGCATCAAAGAGAAAATGGAACAGGGCAAAGCTGAGATCTTGGAGCACTGGTGCATTCCCAAGAATCTTGTGGGTGACTATTGCTGACCATTGTGTGTGTTGCATTACCACTGCTATTTCTACAAGTGAAGCCATTTAGTACCAAAAAATAAAATATGGTTAATTTTTTTTTTCAGAATGCTTAATACATTTATACTTCTATTTTTGATTCAGGTATTTATTAAGTTCTCATGTCTGCCAGCCACATTCCCTTGGCTCGGTTCTGCTCTCTGTTGGCACAGGCTGGTAAATTCTTTGCAGATCAAGTGGAACCCATGAAGGCGATACTGTCCCTTTCCTCTGAGACATCCCTCAGCTGCAAGTTACTGCCCCTGCATCTAAGATGCAGAACGGAGCTGCAATACTTCATGGCTGATTTTGGTGCAGCGTGAGGCAGGTTAGTTTACAGCACGGTTAGGGATTTAAACATCTTAAACCTAACTTGCTTTACTTAGCACTGAAGTGAGCTTGCACAGTCATTCACCATATTCTCATTGAGACGCAGTAGTGTCATAAGTCACTCAATCTGATGAGCATTTTTAGTCCTTGACTGATACCTTCAGCCCACTCTGGAATGATGTATTTTTTTCCATTCTTCAGATGACTGGTAATGTGAGAAAACAATACATGGATGCAGTAGGAAAATCCTACTCAACCCACCTTTGTAAGACCAAGTTGTTGGGTTGAGAGAACAGGGATGGGTTGTGCCTCCTCTGTTTGACAGCACACCACTGCTGCACAAACCCAGAAATGTTCTTCCGTGGTAGCTTTCTGCAGTGTTGTTTGGAGAGGAATCACTTCAGTATGTTGCCACCTTTTTGCATAAGGCTTTTTAAGAGATACTTCTCTAAAACATTTAGATGAGTTCATACATGTATGTCTGTTTCACTGCACATTTATCTTTTCCCACTTTTGTCTTGTCTAAGAGTGTGTGTTCCAGGAAATGGTAGAAGGTTGCTAGCTGGCACAGCAGCCTGACGGGGCCCTGCTGTGGAAAACCTGCATCCCCTAGAAAATTGCACAGTGTTAAGTGATTTGTGATTCCAGTCTGAAAAGCCCTGCCACCACCTTCAACTTCTTCAAAGTGAGACAAACTAATGTTTTCCTTATTGCTGCCATGTTAGAGAACCACTGTATGGAATGTGGTGCAAATTTAGCTCATGAATTTGCAGCAACAGCTATTTGAACCTTACTGTCCTTCAGATGCTTACACAAAGGCAAGTGCATCAGGGCTCAGTACAGGAGCAGTTTGCTTCTGCTTCCTGGGATGCTAGGAGAGATAAGATTCATAAATGGCACAGTACAAGCTACTTAAATGTTCTTTAAATGTATCTTATTACACAGACTGTTAGCATTACCCTGGTGACTATGTACTAAGCCATCGATCGGATAATTCATCTGTAGTTGTGAGTTTCTCTGTGTTACCACATTGCAGGCTGGGCGGCTTCGCCATGCAGAAGCTGTTGATGATGAGCTCATCAGTGTTTCTTCATTTACTTGCTCTGAAGCAGGAAGCATGAATATTTGTTTCAGAATTTTAGGTTTTTAAACAGCCTTATTTTTGATCAAGCATACAGAAAGTTGCTTACTTCCCGAAAAGATTGTACTGCGAAGTGTGCAACAGCCAAAAGCCTGCACTGAGTGACAGAATTTAACAAAACTGGAGCTTACTAGCACAGGAGGGGATACCACCTTGTACTCTACTGGTTTCCAAGCAGTGGTGAATCAGTGTGTGATGTAGCGCTAGTTAAATGCAGACTGCAATGTTGCAGCATTGTGCACAGGCAGGCTTTTACATTCCAAAAAGCTCTCCATCAAAGGAAGTAAAGTTTTTACAGATCACTTTGTGTAGCCTTGGCTTGTAATGATACCCGATCAGTCTCTGTGAAGACAAAATAACTTAGATTGGAAGGGGGATAAGTTCTTCATATAAGTAGTTCTTTCATAAGTCTCTTTATCAATTACAAAAAACAGAAGTATAGGTTTTATAATAGGAATTTTTAAAAGAATTTTAATTACAAAAGGATATCTGTACTGATATACAAGCGTAATTCAATATCTATACTGCTGTAAAATTATACTTTCTATGTACTTACACGGAGCCGAGTGGGTTGTGGTGGTGTTGTTCCTCTTGTGTATTTCTATTCTGAGATTTGGGGTCGGAGTGTATGAGTGACTCTCATGTGCGTCCAAGCTCTTAAGCCCTCTTTTGCCCTTTTCCTGTTGTGCCATCATTTTCCCAGGAGTTTGTCAGTCACAGCGGAGTAGTGTCTTGGGGTGTTTTGTGGTTCTCTTCTGGAAGGCACCAGTCATATGATCCTATATAGCCCTTCAAGTATTCTTGAGAATCTCTTTTATCCAAGGTAGAAGGCATTGCAAGAGTCATTTTGAAGAACACATCAGGTGGAGAAAACATACTTCTTGCTAGAAGGATTGTGTAGGAGTTGAATACTGTCTCAATTTGATGGCTTTCACAGGAAAAAAATGTTAAAGCTGCCTATCTGAAGGAACAGGATCTGTGCTTTTATTATAGTCATATTTGGCTTTAAGCAGTCAGAATGGCTACATCTAGATTAGGAACCAAGCCCTTCACCAGTGCTTGATAATCCTGCTGAATTAATGCCCTGGTGTTCTGTGATACTGGGGTGGTTTTCACCTGAGATTGAAAACCCCCTCTGAAGCCCAACCAGCCTTTTAACCTTTGTTTAAAAGGTATAAGTGATGTTAAGGAGTTACAAACAGATTAAGAAGAGCTTGAGTGTATTATAGTCTGCAGAATCCTTCAGTTATCATAAAAATCGGTGCTGCAGGATCTCAGTAAAACCTTCTTACTGCCTTGATGCGTAACTCCTACAACAGACATGAAATCAAAGAGAATGAGGAGGAGGAGCATTGTTTCTGTCACGCAACTGTTGCCAATGAGATTATTGGCTGCCATCAGAAAGGTAATTTTACTTAATGGCTATGATAAGCTACAAATTCAGACATAGAAAAATGCTGCATTAAAATATTGTACTGTCAAGTGCTGTGCACCCCTCATCCTTTATCCCAAATGGCTGTTCGGCTATCCAAAGCATCAGAAGCAAGAAAACGGGTCCTTTCAAGGTTATAGCTCGTCATGCTTGGATAATGCAATTCAGAAGAGCCTAAACACAACAAATCAAAACCTGTGAAATGATGCATGGCTTCATGCTTCTGTAATTTTGAAAAAGTGCATCCAGATTTCCATTCTGCCATTCCAAAGAGCCCTTGAAGTATGTCAGGTATTTATAGCTTTGGATGTCTCACTTGTACATTCGAGAGTTAATGACTCACACCTTTTCCAAACAATTGAAGGGCATACTGAATAGTAGGGAAAACATTCTTTCCTCTGCTCAAGTACAGATTCAGATTCTGATTCAGATTTGTTTGTTGTCATGTGGCAAATAACGTTTGGCATGTTTACTCCTAGGTCTTAATTACCCTGCAGCAGTACTTTTCTCTTTATAGATCTTATTTCCTTTCCTTCACTCAGCTGTGGCATGAAACAGCACCTAAATGAATCTGAAAATAATAGCCTAGTTCTTCCCTCCATGGTCCGTCCTCTCCCCAGCTGCATGCTGCTGCCTCTTCCCCTGTCACCAGCACCTGTGGGCCCTCCACAAAAATGGATTCAACTTGTTAAAGCTACAGAAAATTAATCCAGTGAAGAAAAGACAGTTTTAGCAGTAGGTTGGCGTTTCAAATGAGCTCAGTGAGGAGGCTCATAAAGGTCAGAAACAGCACAAAGAAAGGAGTCAGACTGGCACCAGGAACATGGTAAGAGTGAGGGACCTATGCAGTATCCCTATGTTGAATATAATGAAGCAAAAGTAAGCTGTTAATTCTGCTCAAGCATAGCTGTTAAATATTTGTGTTGCTTTTGTCCCTGAAAGAGCTCATCTGAGTCAGGTGAACATAAGACTGAAGCATGAGTAGGATGTGCTGGAAGATAAGGAAATGGCACTACTGGCTTTGGCTGTTGCTAGCCGTGTAATCCTTTAATTGTTACCTGGATCCGCACCCTCAATCTCTGGGTACTGTTTTGGCCAATGTGTTGCATAAGCATCTTAAAGACCTGTCCTACTCCTCCTGCCCCTTGTCCCTGGGTTTTGTGCTATGCTAGCACACGTACTCATGTAGCCGTGTCAAGAAATGGATCCCAGAGAAACCAGGAATGAGATGAGTGATGCTTATTTAGCTGAGTTACAGTTTACCTAGATTGGTTCAACCTGCGGCCACACAGAAGATTGTCAGCGTCATGGAGAATGGGTTATGTTACTTTTTTTTTTCATCTCCTTAGCCATATTGGTGTTCCCACCTGCTTGTCACAAATGTGTTGCCCCCTGATTTGTGCTGAAAACAGATTCGTAGGGCTATGCTGGAAAGCAGGCCATAGAAACATGGGCTTTGTACCTAGGATGGGGAGTGTGTTGGCGGACCCAAGGGAGCAGCAGATCTGCAGAGAGGTGGCAGCAGGATTTGGGAGAGCTGGGTGAGGAGATGACAGTGTTCCAAGTTCCATGACAGTTCCAAGTTCCAATAAAAGCTGATGCTTTTATTTGAATGAAAAGAACAAGTTGGAGACATAGTCAGTAATTCATTGCTTAAAAATGCAATGAAACATTTATAGGCTAAATGTAGTGTTTGTGATGAAATGTAGGATGTGGTCAAAATGAAGTTGTTTTCAGGGCTTGGGCTTAGTGAAAGGGCATGCTTTGAATTTTAAGTCCTGTGTACTGTTGCAAATGTTATCTGTCCTTTGCGGAAGAATTCCTAGCATGCTAGGTTAGATCTCTCCAAGATGGTCCACTTTGCATGGGTTTTGTTACCCAATCAGTGGTCATTCTGTTCATTCCTCTGCCCTTTATTTATGCCTCTTTCTGTTTTTCCTCCTCCTTCCCTACACACTTGAATGCAGACTGTTTCCCTAAATATTGCTCTACTATGTCACTGTACCAGTGGTACTTACTTATTCTCCCACACCCAAACAACTCAGATTTGTTTCCCCTTCTGATAATTTTTGCTGTTGACCCATTACACTGATGTCCGTCTTTCTGCTTCATGAATTCCACAAGTTACATATTTTAACATGCAGTCAATACTATAGGCAGTTTTGCAAAACAATCTAGCAAAAACCCTGGTAGGAAACTAGCAACCTTCCTCTGCCCAAAATAAACTAATATACAAACCCAACATTTCCCCACCACATCCCGCACAAATCTATCTTCACACACAAAATAAAAATATTTTAAATATTATGAGATTCTTGTGGCTTCTTTACATGAAATGACCTTCTCTTGCTATCCTAGGTTTTAAAAATAATAATTCAAAACTCAGAACGCTTTCCCTGAACTAGTCAAACTAGACCACACGGATTGCCGTGTGCATATTACAAGGACAGTGTTGTGCTGTAATCGAGCTTATTAGAGAAATCTGGAGCAAAGCCATCTATAGACTCGATGGATTAAGAGCATGACAACTGGAAGCTGTTTCTTTCTGTCATCCTTCTCGATGGCATTTGAAAAAAATTGAGCTAACATCCTTCACACCTCAAAGTTGTGCCTTAGGGGAGCCATTAAGTTCACTACTCTTTGCACAGAGGCTAAATTTATTTTATAATCAAATGTTGTTAATGCAGGAAAAAACATCTGCTTTTTAATGCTGGAACACATGAGCAGAATTTGTCTTCTGACTATATTGCAAGTGGTATTGCAGTTCTGGAAAAATCATGGTGGTTTAATGTCTGGGAGTTTAAAATAATGCTCCCTCCTATGCAAAATTTTAGGAGTTTCATCCTTATGGAATTTAAATTATAATAGGAATGTGTTTATGTTTTATAAACTGAGAAATCTGCTTATTGGGGTACCTTCTCACTTATACTCTTCTTTGTATAATCGATGCAGAAACTCATCAACGTGTAATCCCTCTCTTCAAAATCAGTATTTCTCCTAGGCTGCATTGGCCTTCAAGTAATTTTGATCATCTTTATAGTATTTGGAAGGGTTCATTTTTCAAAAAATAACGTTGTGAGTTGTTGCAGTTCATGGTTAGTCTTGCTGGTTTTGCATTATTAATGAAAATGAGACTAAATAGCTTGTCTGCTTAGCGTCAGGTTCTCATAGAAGGAGTTTTGTCGCAAAAACATTTTGGCAGGATTATTCAGTGATTACATTCTGATGTGCCAAATATATTCACTAAATATTACCAAATAAATTTGGCTATGACAGAATCTGTTGACAGAATGCATTGCAGCAGCAGTTCTATTTTGGTAACTTTCAATTCTTTTTTTTTTTTTTTTTTTTTCTTCATGGGTTGTCACCCACGTAAAAATACAAATGGGTTGTTCTATGTCCATATATTGATAGCTGTAGTTACCTCCTCCCTCCAGACACTGAATTAGATGCATTTTTCAGTTTCCCACAAGTTCAGCTTAGCTCATATGGGAAATGAGCTTAGTGAATTTGTTATCCTGTTGACTTGGCCTAAACTCAGAGCCACAAAAAATGACCAAGGTGAAGTTATGTCGCTCGTGTAACGACTAAATGCTTTTTCTGAGAGTCTAAGAAAAAAGGTACAATATTTTCACCAAAATAAAAGTTTCTTTAGGAACTAGCTGCTGATTTTGGGACTTTGTTCAGAGAACTATTCAAACCTGATCTTCAAAACTGAAAGCCAATTATTAATGTGTATTCAAGAGACAAGCCATTGGCAGGGTAGGAAAATGACTTCCATTTTTTCTATTCAGGATGAAAAGACACAAAGCAAAACTAAGTGACCAATTTAAAACCGTATGAATGTTCTCTTTGCTGTGACTTTGACTCGAGGGATGGGGAGAAATTAATGAGGTGATTATGTGAGAATTTACTGAATATGTGATCTGTAAATTAAATACTTATTATTCTACTGATTAATTATGTTCTAAATAAACTGGTCTGATAAAAAACATACTCCGGCCTCCTGCAGAAGCTTGGAATAATCCTTGAAAGAAACATGGCCTTGGATAAAGCTGTGTTTGATATACACATGCCAAATGCAAATAAATATTTTATGATTATGGATCAGTTATCCTATAGATTACACAGTAATGGATCTGGTATCTGTTCAGATGGAGCTTTTATGATGTGGATTATCCTTTTGGGACTTTGAGGGAAATGGAAGTGCTGGAGGTCATGGGAAAACTTTTAAGTGTTAGGCTGGAAAGACGTGGGATGGAAATACATATCTATTTGTTCATATTTGGAGAAGGTGGATGGAAGTTTTTGCGGTGAAAAATGTCAGCTTTGTAACCAACATGATTCATAAAAATGCATTCATTTTCCTGAGCTACTTTGCATAATTTTTTTTTCCAAAAAAGATGAAAGATGTTTTGTTGAAGCTTTTAACTTTGAATTGTTTAGCATGGTGATATTGCTTGGCATAAGTACAAAACCGAGAAATGTTGTGGAATATTTTATTTCTTTGAAAAGAAGTTTTTACTCCTCTCAGTTTGGAGCAAAAACCAAGTCCTTGGAAAACTGGGATTATTTTTTTAGCCATTGCTCTAAGTGAAGGAGAGAGCCTAATTTGCAGTGCACTTGCCTTTTGTTCCTCATTTCGCCATTCTAGTCTAGGAAATTAGAGTTGCCTCTTCTGTATAACCTTGAAGTGCAGTAATATTAAAAGCATGAAGATGTTTACAAGGGAACATCCCAGAGGTACTTGACTGTGGTTCCGCAGATGCAGCTTCATGATTGTGTTAAGCTGATCTCAGGCAGTACTGCCAGAGAAAGGGGGTCTCGGCAGTATTAGCACTGGTGCAGATGTGACCAGCTGCATAATGTTCCTAATCTGGCTAGAAGTTTTCTGGTGTGGAGGATTAGTTTCTGGCCAGATTAAGAACCACCTCTATCTAGCTGATTACACAACCCAGCAGTGTGTTCATCAGCTACAGCTGGAACACATGGCCAAAGAAGAGAGAGGGATAGTCCCTTCTACCAGAAGTGCAGGTATTTATTTGTTACGCAGATTGTGAATCTGCAACTTAAGAAATGTTTTGTTATTGTGCTGATGGGCTCAGAAAGGCTTAGCTGCCTGTGCACTCTTTAAAAAGAAAAGCAAAGATCCAAAAGCTTGCTACTTTAAACATATTGGAGTATGCCATAATAGTTCATTTTGAAAGTGAGCTTATTACTGAATAAGTAATAAGTGACCTTATAAGTAGTAAGTAATATATAACTAATAAGTAATAAGTGAATTTATTACTGAATAAGTTCAGGTGCTTCAGAGCAGAAAACCCTGTAAACTTGTTTTGTACCTTTGCAAGCTGAAAAAGGCTCTATTGTTCATAATGTTTTGTACACTGTATTCATACTACCTAAATTTCACCCCATTTTTAGCTTCAGATGCAAAGTTTGATAGAGATGTGAAGACTTCTAAGGTACTAGGAATTAGAGATATCTGTCTAACACTGAGCTGAAATTCTGTTTTCAGCCATCCATTGTGGTTTTTCTTAGTTATACCTATCTAATTGATCATTCTAGATTCGTCCTTTCCATTTCAGTTGATTTTTCAGGTTCATCTTAGAGGACAGGACTTCTCTCAAAGTGGGCATGGGGAGGGAGGTGACAGGATGCTGATCATAGTGGCCATCCAGCAAGAGCTATAAGGTTGTTCCCTGGTTTGTGTAGTTCAAGATGAGTTTTTAAAAGTTGCATTGGTTTCTGTTCCTCCTTCCTTAGGAAAGCACTGCTTAGGCTGGACTGACACAGTGTGGGTTTGGCTCAGCTGTTTCCAGTACTTGGCATTACATCTTGCCATGGCATACTCCAGTCTCAGCATTCACTTGCTGAGCTAAATAACTTGAGACTGTAAAGGTCCTGAGCACTTGCAAGTAGTATGTTTTGGTGCAGACCAGTATGCATCTCGCTGTGTTGTGTGGCTGATTAAAACAATCTTTAAGTTACACTAAGGACATTGAAAGACTGTGTCTTTTTGGTTTATGTTCAGTTTCTTTCTTACTGTTCCGTGTGCAATGAACTTTTTTAGTTTCAGTGTGCAAAACTCTGTGTTGTTCTGTTGAATGTCATTCAGTGTTTTTCACTGGTGATTACTACAAGGACATGTTTTAAATGTTAAACCTACAACAGGTAATTCATCTTTTCTTAGTAATACTGGCTGTATTCTCCAACTCCTTTGAGAAAAGAGATGTAGATGGTAAAACTGTGATACTGAATAATTAGCTTTAATGAACCCGTCATGAAATAAATGTTGCCCTCTGAAGTCAAATACATTTTTACCCCATAGCAGTTGATCTTCAAGATATATTTTTTTCCTTGCTTGTGATATACTTGCAGTCAAAGGTCTCCTCCAGACCATGTCCATCTACAATCTTCATTGCCACCAACTGCCATCTTCCTCACCCTGCAAGTCACACTTCAGGTAGCACATTTTAGATAATAGCTAACACACAGAAACTCCAGCCCGTGGTCAGGTAGGAGCTTGAACCCAGTAAGTACACATTACTGGTTTTTTAGTCTCTAGTGAGCATTTTCACAAGGAACATCAGCAATGAAAGGAACTACCTAGCAGGCAGATCAAAAATAGCATCTTTCATAGATCAGATACTTTTTTCATTTTCGTATTTTCCTGGAATCACCACTTAGGTTAAGGTTTAAGCACTGACAGTTTGAACACTCAGGAAAGGTTTGTGGTTTTGCACTGTACAGAAAGGCGGAGGATGCTAGTGGTGTGCTGCTGCTCCCTGCTTGGTAAAAATGTTTCAGTGAGATCTTTAGGTTGTCTATTGGTGCAGTGCTTCTGATTCTTGCTCCAAAAGTGCTAAGAAAATTATGCTGAATTGTGGCAGTGTACCCCAGTTTCAAAAGGATGTCCTGCCTAAGGGAATATTCATGAAGCTTAATAAAGTATTATTCAGCTTTAAGGTTTATTTGTGGAGATTTGAATTCAGGAAATGGCATTGTTATGCAAGAACTGGAGCAGCTAAAAGGAAAGGCAATTAATATACTGAGACAGGGAAGGGGAAGCTGGTGTTGGAGGACTTTATGAGCTCAGGCACTGGTTTCATATTTAACTAAGATTTTCTCTAAAACTTTTTTTTCTTTGAAGCAGACTAGAGATTCAGGATCAAAAATATGTTATTGATGTATATAAACAGAAGATGTTTCTGATCTTCGTGCAGAAATTTTCCTGTTTATTCGGGAGAACTGGGCATGTTTCACTCCAGGCTTTTCTTTCCAGGGACTCATAAAAATGAATGCACAGGTAGTATCAGATCATTTTAATTCAGCTACATTATTAAAAAAAATAGAAATTTGGAGTGATGAAGCCATGAAACTGTACCTGTCCCTCAGGAAAACCTCAACAATTGTGCCTCAGAGTGTTACCAATTTGATTTCCATGCTTTCCACCACAGAGAGACAGGTAGTGGTACAAAGATGAGCTTGTGTATGTCTACAGATAGAGAGAGTCTGGCATTTGCAGAAGAGTTTACATTATCTGTTATGTTTAAAATGGAGAACTTAACATCAGATCATTTTTTCATAAAGATGATATATATATTTCATTACTTCTGTTGCCATATACTGCAAATCATAAAAAAATACAAAATGTCAAAGTTCTGTAAGATTTTGTGTTACAAGTTAGATCACAAACTACCTCACAAAATTCCAGTGTAAAAGATTCAGTATCTCATGCAGCACTTTCTCTTACTACTGAGAAAAGCGTAGCATTGCAACTTTGATGTTATGCTAGTTTTTCACCAGGAGAGAAAAATCTCTTTGAACAGATGAGTGAGTTATAAAGGAGGAAAACAAGAGAAAATTTATCTATAGTGAAGAAGTAACTTAAGCTTCTTGTAAGTGAATGTTGCTGTGCTGTTAACTCTCAAGACAATAAATGTGCCTATGGAGCCCTGTTTTCCACTGCAGTTGAACTAGAAGAGGGGCCTTCTGGCCTTCTTAGAGGGCAGCTAAAAGCACCGTGGCCCTTGTAACTTGTACAGCAGCATCTTAGTAGCCTTTGAAATACCTGAGCTGTGCAGTTGTGCACTTTGTGTGTAGTCTGCAGTCAGAATGTTCTGACCTGTTCTGAATGAGAAAGTTGTTCTAAACTTTTAGTGTCTGAGATGAGGAGTACATGTGGAAAAATAAGGTTCATAACTGCACAGGTCCCTTCTGAGTAATATAATATGCAGGCTGGGAAGGTGGAACTTTCTTTAGATATTCTGGTGTGTAATTACACTACGTTCCATGTAAGTACATATATGTATATATGGTATGTGTATTTCTTGGCTACATATAGCACAAAATACCTGGTGTATATGGCCTACTACAGTGTTAGGAAGTGCCTGACAGGACTGTGTTGTCTTTAAGATTTTAAATCAAAAGTTTTACAATAGAATGTGCAAATAAAAATTACTGAGGACTGAGACTTGGAGGTGGTAAACCCCAACACTTTGGGAAATACTAATTCAGAAAATTCAGGATAGCATTCATGTGCACAAATACGAATCTTTAACGTGTTAACACAAATTGTCTCTAATTTGCAGATAGCAGATCTTTAAAGATAACAATCTGTGGAAAGAAGAAATGGGTAAAGGCAGTTCATCTTAGCAGCCTAACTTAAAAAGAGCATTTCTGGGCTAAACCTTTGATAATTGTAGTTCCAAGAAAAGCAACAATATTTTTGTGCTCATTCAAACTTCATTGCTGTTAAATAATGCTTCTTGGTTTTCTACTGTCCCTCCTTTAGAAGTGTGTGCTTCTTTTGGCCAGCAAGTGTGCTGGAAAGCTCAGGATAGTTTGGTTATTTTGGAGGCGCTGGAGCTGTTTGAGAAGATAGGAATTTCTGTTTAGAATGTAAAACTGATCCTAATGGTCTCTTTGGAGACAGAATGGTCTTTCAAAAATTATTTTACTTCTGGAAATTAGAAGAGCACTTTTCTGTGGGGGGAAAAAAATGTTTGAAAATGTTGAAACTGAAATATGGTGTGAGCTGAATATGTGTCCAGATAATTCCACAAGTTACTATTTTCAGTGTACTACCTTTGATTATAAGTAACCTTAAAGATTTCTTAGTGTTCATAAAACCAAGGTTTGTTAATCTGGCAATACTTGCTTTTCTTACAGGAGTTATACTTCACCCGCTGCCCACCCTAATTTTGTATGCTCATCTATTCGTGAGGATTAAGAGGATGACGATCCTAGCTAAGCAGTAGGGAGTACTCTTAGGAGACTGGCTCCCAGTTACGGTGAGTATGACAAGCTGCAAATCATCCAGAGCTGTATAGGGGTGGTGGACGCTTAAGCGACATTTTGGATGAACGAATTTAACTGTAGCTGCTAGTTAAAAGACAATGAGGAATGGAGGGCTGTTTTTTTTTTAATAGGAATAATGTTTAATTAGCCAGAATGGTGTGGGTCAGGGAGGGATATTTACAGTCTAAGACAAGGGTCCTCAAACTTTTTAAACAGGGGGCCGGTTCACTGTCCCTCAGACACTGTCGGGGGCCGGACTATAGTTTG